>JAPYZE010012203.1:0-29502 GCA_030522805.1 Leptomastidea abnormis
TCTCTCTCTCTCTCTCTCTCTTTCGCGTGATCCAAAATGTCGAATCTCATCAATCATTCATTTATGACGAAATGACGGGCAAGCGCGTAACAATATTTCCCTCCCCTCCCTCCCATTTCCCTCATCCTCTCCTCTCTCTTTCTCCGTCTCTCTTTGGCATAACTTACGTTAAATCCGGAAACACCAGCAGGTGGCAACAACGGTAAACTCGCACGCTCTCTCTCTTGCAAAGAACGGAAGCATTAGCAAAAGCCAGACGCCCCCGTCTTACCCCTCCTTCCCCCCGTCGTCACTCTGCTCCTGCTATACACCCTTTCATTCCTTTCCCTTCTCCTCTCCGCCATTTTCCTCGCTTATTCTTGCAGACTCCGTTTCTCATTCTCTCTCTCTCTCTCTCTCTCTCTTTCATACACAAGTTCGTTCGTTATCCATGCCTTCGACTAGCTTACACGTTTTATCTCTCTTACTTTCGCGAGACTTGATTAAAGCGATCTTGAACGACCGTGCACAATAGCTCTTGAGAGCTTGAAAAAAAGAAAAAAAAAATCTTCTGTATACATCAGTCTTTTTCTTTCTCTTTCTCTTATTCGGTAACAACGCATACCCGCGTGCACGGTTAAAAGCTTTCCAGACGTACCACATCCTGCGAACAATAGCCTCACCAGGCCTCCGTATAAGGAAATTAAGACTCGGACTAGAAGAGAAAGGGTATCACCGACTAAACAATCGCTATGTATAATATATATCTATATGCTTTGTATATATACACACGTGCATTCAGAGCTTGTGTGTATGCGTGGCTTGTCTGCATCTTTATCGCTCATCGTCGAAAATGAATTTCGCCGTTTCGAACGAGCCAGAATGAGGCGCACTGGGTAGGAATATAAGAGAAAAAGAGAGGCAGAAACTGCTGGTGCTGCTGGTAGTCCACTCCCCTTCCCCCCTTCCTGAGTAGTAAGGTCGCGCAATCGTCAGACGCATCGTATTGATTTTTTCTTCGTTGCGCTGTACTTACGAAATGCCTATAGTATCTACCTTCTTTATATTTTTTTTGTTGTTGTTTATTCATTGATAATTTATATTAAATCTAGATATATTTTCTAGAGTATGATTGCGGATTAATGTATATTTTTGAAACAGTTGTGACAAGTAGAGATGAATAGAGGCTAAAATGCTTTACAGTAGTATAAGTAAACGTAAGTCAGACCAAGGAAAAAAAGATGGAAAAAATTAAATAAAAAAGCCTGGCTGATTGTCTATCCACTGATCATCTTTCTTTCTCAATTGCAATAACAGCTGCTTATTTTTATTCTTATCCACAAATCTGGTGATTATATTAATATATTAATATTAATATAAAAAGAGATGAGTAGCCTGTTTATTCATGATGTGATTGGTCGACGTTTGACCAATCAGTAAGGTTAGATGCTCAATATGCGGGAAAGTTCAAATTTAAATTGTTATGTTACATAAAAGTAAGAGCGCGCGCAGCGCGCTGTGTGAGACCTAGTATTAATAAAGTGAAAACTAGCATGAGGAAATTATTAATCGAAGGCCAAAAAGTAAATTTCAATTGTATTTATTAGTAAGCAAGGGTAGGAAGAATTCATCGGAAGAGCGAGGTAAATTGAAAATGCGTACGAAATGCGATTGTTCGTGGAATATGCGAAAGAGAAAGAGAAATAGAAATATATGGAAGACAAGTGCGCCTAGAATACTCTTGACAGTTACAAAATCGAAATTTGAATTTGTAAATCAAATGTTTGCTGAATACGCGAAATTTTCGAAATGGAAAATGAAGGATCAAAGCTCGAAGAGCCAGATGCTGAATCAGCGGCATTAGAGCTAGCTCTCGATATGACAGGATTAATACTAATATCACGTTTCGTTTTTCTTTTATTGTTTTTCCGTCTAAGACAATTATTGCTTGAATAATAAAATGTATTGTTTTCTATTGAAAGCGTTTAATCTATTAACGAGAAATTTGATTTACATTTCAATGATGTTACAGCAAAGATATTCATATACTTATTACGACCGATCTTATGATTCTAATCATAATTATACTTATTCCGTGTAAATTCGAATATTTAAGCAGGATATTATACGAAAAGTCAGGGGTGCTAAAAATTGCGATGTCGGCCCTAGTCTCGCCATCCTCTCCATACCCTTTTTTTTCGGCTTCAGCCAGATCGCCAGAAGGCAGCAGCAGCAGCCGTGGTAGGCATCACCGCCACCGTCGCCGCTGCCGACGAAGCTTGGTGGGGGTCTGTAAATCTCGCGCAGAACGATCTTCCAGCATCCCTCTCGCGCTCTTCGCTATTCTAAAGTGGTGGGGAGTTTCTACAACTACTACTACTACTACTACTGCTACTGACAAAAATAATAAAAAAAAGATCGAAGCACTGGGTGCGAGTGGTGGGAGAGCCGGAACGAGCTTCCAGGAAGGGTGGAGAAAAAAAAGCGATGGTAGACGTGGCGGAATAGGGAAGAGTAGGGAGGTATGGAGTAAAAAAAGAAGAAAAAAAAATGAGAAAAAGAGGGAGAAAAAAAGAAGGGTGAGGAGAGGGGGGGTGGATATGGCGGGCGATCGAGGGAAGGAAGCCGAACAACGCAAGTCAATCGTGCGTCTCTTAATAGAAAAGTGGGGTCGATTTATGGGTTATAGGCAAACTGAACTCTTTCTCGCTCACTCTTTCACGCACTCGTGCTTTTCTTTTTTTTTTTTACTTTTTCTCTCGCGGACGAGTTTTCTCGCTCGCTCTTGCACCTACCGTTCGCCGTCGTCGTTCTGCAGTCCTGCGATCATACGGCAGATATCGTTCGCTTTCGCTTGCCCATACATACTCGCTACTCTTTCAACATACATCCACATATACTATGCAATCCAAGCTTCACTCACGGCGTCCCTGACCTCCTCCTCGACTTTTCCTCCAATACTTTCTTTCATTCTTTCTTTCTTTTTCTTTTTCTTTTCTACTGCCTTCCTTATACCTGACCTTTCCCCCCTCCCATTTCTTCTCGCGATCCTAAGTAAACTCGCTTTCTTTTTTCATCAGACTTTCCTTTTCTTTTCGATCGACCCTCATCTTTAATGTCCCCTGACTTTCTCCTTCCTTTTCTTTCTTGCTATAATACGGAAGGTGAAACGCGACGCTTTCTCGGGTCACAGTTGTGGATTATGCAAGGGTATTCTTAAATTATTCGAGGAATGATCGGCTCAACGTGACGTAGCCATTATCCGTTCGTTTCAACTGTTTTAAAGAAACATCGAGAGACAGAGAGAGAGAGAGAGAGAGCTGGCTCTCAGAGTGCGCTCTTGAATTTTTCAAGACAGAAAGACTTTAACAACTCACTTATTTTTTTTTTTTTACTTTCGGTGAATCTCGGCTGCATCAATCGTCTCGTTGTTTCTCGTTGTGTAGTAATGAGTATTTCAATTCGAGGCAGTACTTTGGTGCAACTGTATCACACATGAATCCAAGATAAATTATTAATTGCCCTGAAAATAAAGACAAATTGTTTTAATGATTATTGTATGTTATTCTGGTCGATGATTAATCAATTGTTTATAATAAGAATAGTACTGCTAAATGTAGTAGTGGCAGTAGTAGTAGTAGTAGTAGTGTACTACGAGTTTGTATTCGTTAAATCATTTAATAAGCTATGCCTAAAAATACATGTATGTTGTCTTTTATATTTGACATCTAGTTTCGCATATATATATATATATATATATGTCTATATTTATATAGTATATAGACATACGTACATAGTATACATATATGATTAATAATAATGATAAATAAACATAAAGGAATATCGCTAGGCTAATCAATGTAAATTGCAATTAAACAATCGTGTCCATTTCGTATCATGAAATAATAATTACCAATTAAGGAATTGCGATGTACTATATATGCATTCATATGTACCTACATACAAGCAGAAAGTCAATTAAACGATACTCTCAACTAATTGATCTAAATACCCTAAGAAATAATCGCTTGTTCTTTCATTTTTATTTTACATCTTTTTTTGTTATGTTCGTCTCTAATAAACATTCAAGCGAACTAGTCGCAATCTTTAATATGTATGTATATACCTCGTTAATTAATATAAAAAAAGTGGGAAGGGTGGAAGATCGAACGCGAGAGATCAACAAACCCGATTGAAGCTGTATATCGCTTAATATTCTTTTCGTTTATTAATATTGAAAGACACATGCGCTTTCTGTATAGAATGCCGTTGAAAAAGGGAAGACGGAGGAAGAGAAAGAGGAGAGGTAAATGTAATCGATAACCGATTTAAAAATTTCCATCTGGGCATTCGAAAAAACAAGTGGCTCTGACAGAGAAAGAGAGAGAGAGAGAGAGAGAGAGAGAGAGAGAGAGAGAGAGAGAGAGAGAGAGAGAGAGAGAGAGAGAGAGAGAGAGAGAGAGAGAGAGAGAAAAAAAGTCGATAAGCAAAACTTAAAGCGAATTTAATCTTTTTTTCTTTTCAGGACTCTTTCTCGTGATGCCCCGCGATCTTGACACGCTTGATATAAAGAAGACAAGTGACTCATTGCGTTTCTATCATCGATTGCACTTGACGCATATTCTCAGAAAAGTACAGAGCATTTTGATTACCAAGAGTAAAATTAATTGCAAAATATCTTCTTTCGTACTCGGTATTTCCGTAGCCGAAAAATAATGAAATAATCAAAATGCCTCGAGGACTCTCGTTTTATTTAGCCGTAGCCGGTCATCCAAGCAAAAAGCAGGTTATATGTGTATGGAGCCGGTCGTTCTCGTAAAGTGCGTCGTCGTCGTCGACGACGAAAACTTTTGTATAACCCCCTTCTCCTTTGCGTGCGGGAAGAAAATTGCGCCCCGGCTTAGATTAACCCGTCCATAGCGAGAGGAGGATAGAGTGGAGTAGAGGAGAGGAGAGGATAGAAGCGAGAGTTTCAGAGGCGCAAAAATTCGAGGGAAAGTTGGAGCGATACTACAAGGGGATCGGGAGGACACAGCTGCGCCGAATGCCGAGTAAAATTAGGATTCAGCGAACGGCGCGTGTGGATACTATAGTAGAGGATATATAGAGGATGAGGGCTGGAGAGGGGATGAGGCGCAAAAAAGCAACGCGCACACGCGCCGAAGTATGTATGTAAATATGTCGAGAGATATACTTGCGCATACGCATGCAAGGTCGGGCTGCGCAAGAGGCAAGAGGTGTGTGTGTGTAGGGATATATACCTATAGTGTCTCCGGATGGATGAGAGAAAAAGAGAAAGAGAGTATACCGAGAGCTTGCGCGCGCCACCACCACCACCACCAATACACGGGGGGTCGGAAAGACGAAAGAGAGGAAGAAGCAGAAAGAGAGAAGCTGGAGTAGCGTGGCAGGCTGGCTTTACCAGAGAAAGGGTTGATAGGCCGACAGCGCCACGGCCGGGCGAGAGACTTGGTTTTCGCGTGAGACTTGCTGTCTATGCCTCTTTTTCTATCTACGGGCAGAATAAGCGATGTCTCACACTATATATCTTCGCATCAGCTTCGATGCTTGTATATCTAGTAGTTTACACGCGATGCCTAATAAGCCAAGTTTGACAAATAATATCTAATGAAAAACAGTCGCTGTTGATAAAGTGCTCTCTAGGCGCTACTGCTAGATTTTGCTTCGTACTCCTCAAATCGAATCGCGTCTTTCGATGCGCAGACGCACTTCTTCTTTATCTGTTTTTTTTTTTTTAGTTTCCTCTTTTTTTCACTACTAGCACTCGGCGCACTGTGTTTTTCATAAATATTCGTTAAGGTCTTTTTATGCGCGAACTCGTGAACTTTTTGTTCTCTTTCTCTCCTCCGTTCCTCTTTTTTTCGTTCATTTCCATCTTTGTTTTTCTTTTTCTTCGCTTCTCTTTACTATATACATGTATATGGGGATGGAACGAAGGGCGAAAGGAAAGAGGAGGGTAGAAGAGAAGAGTGGAGAAAGAGAGAGAGAGAGAGAAAGAGATTGAGGGGTCGGAGGGAGAGTGGGCTGCGCCGAACGACGGGAAGTAATTAAAAAGCGCATGTATGCACAAGTGCGTTTCCTTTGTTTTCGTTTTCCTTCCTTTTTTTCGGAGTTCTTTTATGCAAACATTACCTTACTGCGTATTTTTCAAATAAACTCGTATATTCGCTACTATCCGTACCCGGCGGAATGTGTTTGTGTGTGTGTATGTGTGTATGTGTCTATGTAAGTGTGTTTATCTGTATATGTATGTATGCATGTATGTGCTCTTATTCAAGCAATTCGTCGGTTCTTAGTAGCTATAGCGCTTGTGTTTAAAAATTTTTTTCATTAAATATTAATTAGAAAGTACATGATTTTAGTCACCGATTTTTGTTCAAGATTGACTTCGTTAAAAATTTTGGAAACTGATTTTAGAAATGAAAAACGAGCTGATGAATATTAAAAATATTTATTGTTCAAATTTTTTTTGTATTTAGTTTTTTAAGAATAAAACTGTAAATTGTGAGCGTATTGGTTTAAAAAAAAAAAAAAATGAACACTATAAGTAGTTTTTAAAAATTTCAAAAGTAGATACCGCATCTTTATTGAATTTTCAAAATGAAATTAACTATTTTCCAAATTTTCATTTTCTTTTTCGTCTCTTTTTTTAAAGCTGTTATGTGACTAAATTTTATAGCACGACAATACAGTTATTTTTGTATCCGAAAAAAAATTCTGCCTCAATATTCTCAACTTTCTAGCTCTAGTAATAAATGTACGTATTTTATTTGATTCCATTAATAAAGTTATAATCAACTTCAAATCATTATTACCAATACCAACTCATAGATAAATAAAGTTAAAAACATTTTTTCAATTAAAAAATAGCGAAAAAATCAATAAACTGACAAAAATTAAATAAATTGACAATTTTAATAAATTGCCAGGACTTTGATAAATATTTAATGTCAACGTCAATGTTCAAACGATGTAATATACGAAAGAGCGTATACAGGAAATACCAAAGCTAGGTCCTCTACTACTACTACTACTACTAATACTACTACTACTGTAGGTGCTGCTGTTGGCAACTGAAAATTCTCTTTCGGCTAACATTTCAGAGTAGAGAGCTAAACAGCAATTCGAAACTTTGCAGCAACAGCAGCAGCAGCAACGTCGTGTGTTTGACGAGCAGAGAGAGAGAGAAAGGCGACGCAACGTTTGCCAGCACAAATGACTAGCATATAGCAAAAGGTTATAAGCAGAGAACCCAGTGTCCCAACATCAAGAGGCCAGGGCTCCTCTTATACATAGAAAGGTTAACCAACAAAACTATTTTCCAGCAGCAGCACCAGCGAAACTCCGTAGCCTTCGAGAGGAGGCAATATATACTTGCTTCATTAAACTCTATAGGCAAAAAATCGAGTCGCGCAACTTATTAGGCTGCTGCTTCTGCTATGGCTGTTCTGAGCCCGGACATTCGCTGCATTCAAAACGTCTGAGATTTCGAAGCCACAAAATACGAAAGCTCAAACAATTTCCGAGAGTCTCTCTCTCTCTATTACTCTCTTTCTCTCAACAAAACTCGCTTTCTCACTTTACTTCATATTCTCTCTTTCTCTATTCTCGTGCGTAGGTATGTACGTGTGTAGGTGTTGGCGCACCATTGTTTGCAGCGTCGAGAGGATGAAGCAAGAGAGAAGCGAATAAGCGCGACGAGTTGGAGGATAGAGAGGAGGGAAAGAGAGAGGGAGAGAAAGAGGGAGAGAGAACGACGTTAATATCGTTTTAATGGCCCTGCCGTTTCGACTGCAACCCTGGCGTTATACCACCCCCTTTGCTATAGCAGCGAAGTCAAGAAAATGGAGACGCTCGTGTTCGTTAGCAACGCGTTCTTTCCCACCCAACATCCAGCCAACTCTTTTTCTCATTTTCTCTCATCCTCTCTCTCTCTCTCTCTCTCTCTCTCTCTCTTTCTCCCTCGGTCTCATCTACCAACCATCCTTTTTTTGCTTCCTTTACGCGAAATCGACGTTGTTTTTTTTTTTGTTTTTTTGTTTTTTTTTTTTTTGTCAGGGAATGCACGCGACGCTTTTATGCGTCCACCCACTACTGCCGAGGTTATTTGCTCTCGAGCGCGATTTTAGACTCGCTGCTGGCAATCGGAGCTTGAAATCTCGAAATTTATACTTGCTATCTAAGCAGCATTTTTCCCACTCAGCTTGGATATTATTTGAAAATGTGCCTTCTGCACGAGTAGATATACGAAATCGCGTTTGGAAAATAAAGTTTTTCTGCTTGGGAATTACTAGCTAAATGAGATATTTTTTTTTTAGCAAATTGTATTGATGCTGTTTACGTTAATTCATAAATTGTATTTGTATGACGGTTTATAAAAGAAGAAAAACATTTCCGTTACAATCAATCGAAAAAGCAAGGAAAACAAATAAAAAGAGAAAAAAAAATTTTTTTTTTTCGTACTCTCTTTGTTATTTAACTTTATTTATTCGGACAAATATACTTTGTCACGTGTCAATCGATTTAATGAAAATTTGATCAACATTATTTGCTAACGCGATCTAGCAGCTCGATATTTATTGGAAAATAAAAACCAAACTAACATATTGGTACGTCACTACACATAATCTCCTGCGAGTTTTATTGAATAAATTTATTACGTGTGGTAAAAGTGTTTAGAAAAGATTTGTACTAGTGCAATTTCTTATTGAATACCTAAATTAAAAACTAGCTCTATTTCATTTTTAAAAATTCATTTGAATTCATCATCATTGTCATAACATCTAACATCATAACCAATTATTCACCCAACTCATCATCGGATGTACATGAAGTTAAGGAACGTTTCGCACGACAGTTTATTTTTAAACGAATTCAACATTAAGACCACTACCACGAGCCAAGCAGTACATGAATGAATACACATACATCCAGCCGACTTTGTTACAGAGTTTCCGAATCTCTTGGTGCATATACAGCACAACTGCAGCTCGCTTTCTCCCAGATCGAGCCTCAGCTGCTACCAGCACGTAATATACTTATTCCGGCTGGTCGTTGATTATAATTCCGTGCAACGCGACGACGAATTCAGTCGGCTCGAGGGCTCACCCGTCCGTCCGTCCACATATATATATATATAGCACACGGCTGGATATACCTACATACATATATAGGTAAACTCATTGCCGGGATTTCAATGCAGCCCGCGTCACGAGAGAATTCTCGGCATTCAGCGTTTTAACGAATATTCGAAAAAACGTACTACCGCCCGCCACCACCACCACCCCTGATCCTTCCAATCCTATTCTCATCCCGCTTTACCCGCTGCTGGGCCTTCCGCGGAATCATTATGCAGTAGAAAAAGAAGCTCGGAAAAATGAGGTAGAGAGAACGAGAGTAAAGAAAAAAGGATATGCAGAGAGAAGAAGTAGGAGGAGGAGGAGGAGGAGGAGGCAAGCAGACGAGGACAACGGTTCCCTCCAGCGTAATTCCCAAAAAGCGCAAGAAGAAGTAGAAGAGTAGATATCTCGTCGTCGTCGCGTGCACAAAAAAAACAGGGAGATCGCACGCGTGCAGCCTGGGCACACTAAAAAGCGAAGTAAAAAAATGGGGAGAAGAAGTAGAAAAAGAGGTGAGGAGGAGGAGGGAGAGGTACGAAAATGTGCAGAAAAAGAAAAGAAGAAAACTGCTGGGCCGGTCGGTACGTCGAATGGTAGTAGAGGAGGATAAAAGAGAAAAAGTAGAGAACGAGTGAAGAAGAGGAAGGAAACTAAAGCGAGCAAGAGCGCGTGAGGCCGGCAAAAAGACGAGCTCATTTTCGGATCGATCTCAGCGTGCGATTAGAGGAGGACCATGGAGTTACCAGCAGGATCTTTTGCCCTCTCTAGCCCAGGAGCAGCGAAGAGAGAGATAGAGAGAGAGAGAGAGAGCTGTTCGGAATGAGATTGCGCTAGACAGAGAGGAAGAGAAGAAAAGAGAGAGAGAGAGAGAAAGAGACAGAGAACGATAGGGGTAGAGGAAGGCTTGTAGAGAAAGAGAACGGCGGAAAGAAGGGAACGGTATAATGATCCCGCGGCAGCCGGAAGGGAGGTTACACGACGTGTACGCGAGCGCGCCTGCCTATCCGACGGAGAAAGAGAGTCAGGAGTGAAATATCAAACTCTCTTTCTCTGTGTGCGCGCGCGCGTATGTGTGTGTTTGTGTGTGTGTGTGTGTGTGTGTGTGTGTGTGTGTGTGCAGTCGTGAGAGAAAGACAGAGAGAAATGAGGGGTTATTGCGTAAACTCACGGGTGTGCAGGAAAGCAAGAGCGAGATACACACACACACACACATACACACACACACACACATATAAGTACATACGAGGTAGTGGCACCTCAGGGCAACGGTTATCAAAATTGCGCGTGCCATTATAATTTTAAAGCCGGCTTTTCTCGCTCTTTCTCTCTGTGTTGCCTTCCTGCCTCGTACTCTTTCCGTCCTCTATCCCCCCTCCCCCTTCTCTTCTTCCTCCCCCAGCCATTCCCTTTTGCGCTGGCGTATATCTATATACACACGTGGTAGAGACAGAACGAGCGAGAGTGCACGAAGGAGACAGAGAGAAGAGCAGAGGAAAGGAAAGAGGCAGGCAGAGCAAAAGAGAAGAGGAGAGAGAGATAGAGAGAAAAGCATGTGGGTAAAGCTAAAGCGTGGGAGTAAAGAGGGAAAAAGAGTGGCGAGTAGATGTGAAGCAAATGAGCGAGCGAGAAAGAGAAATAGGACGACGAGATGAGGGGGGAGGAGTAGAAGCAGGTACGAGCGAGAAAAGCGGGTCCTGGAAAGAAGAGGTTGCCACTGCCTGCAACGCGGCAACGCTGGCGACTCCAGAGAGGGTGGGTCATTTATTTTTCTCCCCTTATCCTTCTCTTCTTCCTCCGCCTTCCCCGCTCCTACCTCTCTTATCCCCCTCGTGCGCTCGAGAGAGCGAGCGAGCTAGCGAGCGCGCGCGGCATAATTTATCGCGAGGATTCTCGCGAAAGCACGCAGAGAGAGAGAGAGAGAGAAGAAAAGGTAAGGGCGGCAGAAAGAGAAAGAGAAGCAAAAGTCAGACGGGTTGAAAAAGAACGGAGGATGAACGTGGCTCACGAGGGGGGGTGATGCTGTTCAGGGAAAAGAGAGGAAGAAAACACATCCAGAGAGCCAAGGTTCTAATACGAACAGTCTCCTGTAGTGTACTTGTACACCCGACGCATCCAAAGCTCAAATACGCGTCCAATCATTCTGTCTACCTACGTACGTACAAGAAATTTTTGTCTCGAAAATAGAAAATTAAGTAAAGCCGTCTGCAGTCTTTCTTTTTTCTTTCATGCTAAACAAAGATATTTGCTAGCCTTGTTAATGCGTGCAAAGACGTACGTTCATTTACAAACTATATTAGCATTTGTACTACTGGCTGACGTATATCGTGCTTGTACTACTGAAAAAAAAACTACACGATTCTTTGTCTTTCTTCCGGGCTCCGCTTTCTTCTTCGTAAAATTTGTCTTTCGTAGAAGATTACGAGAGGGAAGAAGTGGAAGGGAAAAGAAAGAAAGAAAGAAGAAGAAGAAGCTTTATTTGAGGGATGCATAATTAAATTCGGCTTATGCCGTAGGTCTGTAACGTTGACGACGAGGAGAAGACCCGACGGGACAAACACAGAGTATAGTCTCGCTATGGGCAGTATTGTTTCTTATGCCCTAGGAATGAGTAATGCGCAAACCCAGCTCACACCAGAAGCTCACTCTAGGTGATATAAGGCGTAATTTCCTTGCTGGACCCTGGATTTATTTCGGTTTTGTATTATATCCCTCTTTTATTTTCTTTTCTTTTTTTATTTCATCTTACGGTTTTAAACCCTTTTTTATACTTCTTTTCTTTTTTCAAGCTTCTTATTACTACTGCGTTTTATTCTTATACAAGTAATTTTCTTATTTTTATAAGAATAATTAACGTTCGTAAATTATATTGTTTTTCTTAAAAATAATAAATAGATATAGAGCGGATTTTTAATTTTCGCTATTAATATTTTAAACGTAATATCGAGTCTCATCTCGTATATTTAAGCAGAAAGTTCCAATCTAAATCTCTTGAAAAAAAAACCGTCTCTTTGCGATCCAAGTACGACCGATAAACTATCTCCAAGCACACATTACGTAACAGCATATAAAAAAAGAAAAAGAAATAAAGAGATGGAAGGAGGTGGGGGGGGGGGGGAGAGTAAAAGTGCGCTCGTTAACTCGAAGCAGTCTATACGTGACCCTTTTGAAATTGATTCGATGAAAAATCGGCGTAGAGGGTTAACTTCTGAGCGTGAGCCACGCGCGAGAGTAACGTAAAAAGTATAGATAGGAGCATAGGTAGTATAAAAGGGGTGGGTGGGGGAGGGTAGGGAAAGGGGTAGCTGCTGCTGCTGTTACTGCTATAGAGTGTGAAGTGAGAGAGCAAAATAGTCGTCGCAAACGTTCGAAGGCGATATTTCATGAAGCTCACGCGCGTACTCGGTGAAAGATTGCGTCAGGGAGAAAAGTGGAGGAGGACGAGGAGGAGGAGAAAGGGAAGCTCACACTCTGGCATTTTTTTTCTCACATTTGTGAGCATCCCTACTCTCTTTCTCTCATCGGTCCCGGTTCATTTCTCCTCGCATGGGATCGACGCATTGAGAGCTATGTGAAAGAGGAGGAGGAGGAGGAGTGAAGTGTGTATATGTGCAAGCGTAGAGATAGAGAGAGAGAGAGAGAGAGAGAAGTAGTGTTGAAGCTTCGTCGTCGTCGTCGTCGTCTCCGTTGAGAGTAATATGTATCGCATCGGCATGGGTGGGCGGGTGCGCTTCGCGGAATATTGGACCGCGTGCTACTGCTGTTACTGCTATGGCAGAGAATATGTGTGTGAAGGAGAGCAAGAGAGTGAGAGAAAGAGAGAGAGAGAGAGTAGTTGAGTCTGGGTGCTGGCGTGCCCCTGACCGCGTTTATATATCGCCGTGATTGATTTCTCGTGGCATGACCCCCCGAAGGTCAAGTCTTGAGCCAAGAAAGCTTTATACACCGATTGGCTTTAAGCTCTTTGACATACGTGATATACGGCTATATGTATACCTGTTGTAGCTTTGTTCAGTTAATTCTACGAAGTTGGTAAGTGTGTGTTTGTGTGTGTGTGTGTGTGTGTGTGTGTGTGTGTGTGTTAATTATTGGGGATATTGCGCGTTCCAAGTTTGCTTCAACTGATTATCAGCTTTATTGAATTATAGGTTTTATGCTATTTTATAGATATGAACTTTAATAACAAAGTTAAACGTCAATAGTAAGACCAGTAATCGGTAAAAATAAAAGGGTTTTAGTGATAATATATTTATTTATTTTAAATGTATAGTAGAGATAATTATACATTCGTATTTAAATTATTAGAGAAATATAAGTCGAATTATCGAATGCAAGTTTAATTTTATCAAATAAAAATTAGTAAATATACCATTCTAATACTAGCTCTTCTTATCTTTACAATTTTTATAGCTAATTTTGCTGAATGCATAAGGTAATAACTCAATTAATACAAAATAAATTAATTAATTAAAAAAAAAGTCTGAAAATCTGCACAAAGCTTTCCATTAAGACGCAGATAATACGTATAGATATCGCTCATTAATAAGCAATTTACCGGTCTTTCAAACACAAATCAGTCCTTACAATGGCAAGAGAGAGAGAGAGAGAGAGAAAGGAATATTCTCAAAGAAGTCAGTACCCATAGAATCCGAGCTTCTCCCCTCGTTTCCTTCCACAATCGATGCCGGAAAGCCTTGAAAGCCCAAAAGCTCAAAAAGAGAAACGGTTGGGAAGGTTGGGGGGAGGGGGGGGGGGGTTGTTATTACGAAATCGATCGGGAGAAAGCAGGGAGTTTTAGTTTCCTTCATCTCAGCCACACTTGTACATCTAAAGGCCGTAATACAAAGTGTAGAGAGAAGGGAGAAAAGGCCGTGGTTGTTCAGTATATATTATACCTATACACATCTCTTATACGCGATAAAACGGCGAAAGTCGTCGCGCGCGCCCGCGCACTGCGCAGATCACCGGCAGGCTTCCGGCTAACCCTCTACGCCCTATCCGGCCTTGCTAGAGAGTGGGGTAATGTGCGGCTCGCATGGATGTATGTGCGTGTGCGTGTACGTAGGTGGGAGCAGAGAGACGAAGGGGAGAGGAAAAAGTGGCTTGGAACGCCTCGGGATTGGCAAGAGAGTAAAATGACTATGTGTATAAAGCGAGTATGTGCGTGCGTGTGTGTGGGTACGGTGGGAGGCTGGAAGAGAAACGGCCTTGCTAGCTTTTTAGAGCTGAAAGACTATGGCTCTACTCGCTATGAGAATGTATGCTCGGCTTTTTCTTTACTTCGATGTTACGTGTGCGTCTCATGGGAATGTCTCAAAGAACCTAAGGCACACCACATATATTTCGTACTCAACTTTGGGGTGGCTCATAGATCTTGCTCTTTCTAATCGTAATTCTGTTGGGAAACGGTTAAAAACAAAGTTTTTTTCTCAGATAGATAATCGCTACTTTGTAGAGAAATAACAATAAAATGAGTGGGAGTATAATGCAAAGCTTGTTGACTTTTAAACGTTTATTACATTCATTCATTCTTATTTACGTAAGTTCCAAGTTGAAATTTTCGTCGTCGATAAGAGCAAGAGTAACAAAAAAGATAAAAACACCTATAGAAGTGTATAAAATGAAGAAAAAAAAACAAAAAGAAGAAGTAAAGCTGCTTTCCTTGCGCGTAGTAGTTCAGTCTCTCTCTAGCAGGACTTTGGTGGCGAGAGCCAGCGAGTGTGCGCGCACGAATCGAAACGTTGAAATAACTTTGAAAGGATTCAATTTTCTCTCTCAGCGAGCCTGTCCTTCATGTTTTCGTTTGTGCTTTATAAACCACGCGCTTGCCGCCACTAACGCCGACGTCGTACGTCGTTGTCGTCACCACTACTACTACACCACCCCACTATCGTCGTTACTATACGCGAAGAACAAAAGCTCTACTAAAATTGCATTTTTACCACACTTTTCTCTCTCTCTCTCTCTCTCTCTCTCTCTCTCTCTCTATTTTTCTCTTTGACTCTATCTCTCGTCATTATTATCATTAATATTAATTAGTATTATTAGCATTACATTATCGGATTACCAGTTGTCATGATTATGTTGATTTGGATCGATATCTTTACAGATTTAATGATTTCACGGAGTACAGAAATACAAGTCCATTATTATTCATTGCTCTCTATGTTGTGGTACATTGAAATTTTTCAAAATCCTCCAAAGCCTGTAATAGAAAATTATCTAGTTAATTTTAGTGATTTTTAAAATAAAATTTAATTTATTTAATAAAAGGAAAAAATATAATAAAATCATTAGCAATTGTAGAAATTAACTAATTCAGAATTAAAAGCCAGATGATGAATAAAAAGATAATTTGCAATAAAATTGACATTAAATGTCATCGTAACATCAAAAGATCGTAGCAACAGAATTTTTCACATTTTTCAGAATCCAAACTCGGCTAAATTTACAAACACACACACACACACACATACTTTTTATAAAGAAAGATCGGAGAAATTCTCCCTGCCAAATGTAAAATGCACTCTAGAGCGCGCGAGCGAGCGAGCGTTCGATTTGCATTCGTAAAAACAGAGTCGTCGTGGAAGAGTGAGAAGGGGAGGAGACTACTATACCGAGAGCATTGGAAATCGCGTAGAAACGAGGAAGCTGACAAAAAAAAAAAAAAAAAAACACCAAAACCCACTCCCCCCCCCCCCGCTCCCTCTCCCCCCCCCCCCCCCCCCCCCTTTCCCCCCACCCCCCCCCCCCCCCCGCGCCTCCTCTTTCACCGCCCACAAGTGACATTAGCGCGAATCCAGTCTCCGCGGCGAGCTTCTTTTGTTTTTCGTACCTGCACCTCCGGATACGAAAGAGGGAGAGAGAGAAAATAGAAAGAGAATAAAAGCGCATTGGCCGATAAAATCAGCTCTTTTTCTCTCTCTTTCTCTCGCATGTGCGTGTGCACTGGGAGGAGACGGCGTAGTCGTCGCCGACGTCTATCCACCAAGCACCTCCCGCTGCTAATGGAAGTTCCGCGTTCGTTGCGTTCACGGAAAAGAGAGAGAGAGAGAGAGAGAGAGAGAGAGAGAGAGAGAGAGAGAGAGAAAGAGACGAGCTAGAAAGGGCTCTTAAAATTGTCATTCCCGGACCATAATGCGCTGCGGGCTTCTCTCTACGCGAGCTTGCACACCGATCAGCATTCATAGAATAATTTTCCTACCCACGGAATGAAGAGAGAGTGAGAGCGAGAAAGATAGAGAGTTGAAAGAGTAAAAGAGAAAGAGAGAGAGAGAGAGAGAGAGAGAGAGAGAGAGAGAGGGAAGATTGGCGCGGCTATCTGGGCATCACGGTTGACGGGTTTTCCGCAAACCCATTTTAATTATCTCGCCCTATACAAATTATCCGCTCGTGGAAAAAAACCGAGGGGAAGGGGGGGGGGGGGGTGAGGAAAATAGTTTGTCCCCCTTCGTAACCGTGGCGGCGGTGGTCAAATATGCGCGATTTTCGGAAAATTGATGATGGCCCGCTTTTTTTCTGCAGCTTCAGCTACGCGAGCGAACGATCTATGCCTATGCATCTCTGTATATGTGTGTGAAAAAGAGAGAAAGAGAAAACGTATGTTTTTCATTCGCGCGTATTCGTATGCTGCTCGGAAAAATTCGGACGAAATACAAACTGTGAAGCCGGATAGCATGCGGCTGAGATGGATCGGATCTTTTCGTTTGCTTGCCAAGTGGATTTTAAATTGTTTTTCTTTTTTCTTTTTTTTAATTATAATAAAAATTTGGTAATATCACGATTTTTATTTATTGAGCAGAAGTTAATTACAACTTGATTAAATTTTCAATGTTATTTCATTTTAATTGTGTTTAAATTATTCTTATATTGTTTTAACGCAAACTTACTTGTGAATAATTCAAATATATTCTTTAGATTACTGTGATACGAAAAAATAGTACATATTAAAAATCCAAAATAAATAATTTTAGCAGAAAAAAAATAAGCAAAACAAAAAGCTTTTCACATTTTATCGTACGTTATTTTTTGATGAATTTTTTAAATTTAAATACGAACTCATATTTCGCTCTCGACAATGGAGATGAAATTTTGGCAGTAATATTTCCATCTTCTGACCTACTACTCAAATTAATTTTCCAGTATTCGTCGAACGAAATTTTCCAACGTAATGTAAAACACAAGCGGGCAAGAGCGTATTAAACAAATTCTTAATTTTAAAATCAAATATCATGTTCCATAAACGCATGCCACGTGCACGCGTTGTACGCGGCCTCGCAAAAACCTTCCAAAAATGTTTAATTAACTTAGCAATCTTCATCAAGCAAAAGCTCAAGTCTCATATTTGCAGCAATGTAAAAAGATGCGATAAAAAAGAAAGGAAGTAGCTTACGAAAATCCAAATTAACCAAGCCAAATTTTCTCGTAAAACAACTCTTCCGACATTCGCTTTTAATAAAATGGATAAATATTGAAGCACTAGAATACTCCTCAACTCGAATGAACTGCCGAGAAGTTTCGGCTAGACAAGAAGTATCAGGTAAAGGGAGGGGGGCAAATTCATTAGCCAACTGGGAACGTACCTTTTCCTCAAAATTTCTATGCAGCGCGCATCACTCCGAGAACAAGAGGAAACACATTTACGTCGAAAAAACGTGATACAGCCATATAACGTAACAGAGAAATTGCAGGCAGCTGTTTTCTTCGTGAAATACGTCTTGTAGCTTTGGTATGGCAGCCCAAATACTGTACGGTCGAACGTAATTTGGAGAACAAAAAAAAAAAAAGAAAAAGAAAAGAAGAACTGTAGCTAACGCAGAGGCAGTACAGCTATGTAAAAGAGACGCTGGCTGCAATATATCAACGTCCTTCGTTCTTTCTCATCCACGCAAAAGAGTAGCCGAGGGAGTGAAAAAGTGAGC
This sequence comes from Leptomastidea abnormis, assembly GCA_030522805.1. Classification (NCBI taxonomy): domain Eukaryota; kingdom Metazoa; phylum Arthropoda; class Insecta; order Hymenoptera; family Encyrtidae; genus Leptomastidea; species Leptomastidea abnormis. The sequence goes on from JAPYZE010012203.1 coordinate 18,038, forward strand.
AGAGGGAAGGAGATAAAGTAGGCAAAAGAAAAAGAAAAGGAAGAGAGAGAGAGAGAGATCTGGTTCGTTCTCGAGAGAACGGAAGCGCGCGAAAAAAGAAATGCGCTGCAGGGATGAGGGTGAATAGAACCTGGCTTTGAGCAGTAGCAGCAGCAGCAGCGCCGTCACCTTCCATATTCTGGACGGCGTAACGTGCGCTGTTTTTTCTCGGGTTCTGGAGAAAAAGTGAGGAAGTAGGAAAGGGAGTAAAATCAAATCCCTCACGGGGGCTGCTGGTTACGGAGCGCTAGAAGAGAAAAACGCTGGACAGAGACTTATACGTTCAACGTGCGGGGGTAATTTTTAAAACGGTGCTCGCGGGAAAATAAAAATTAACGACAGAGGGCGCTGCTGGCTAGTGGGAGCTTGAAGCCAGACAAGAGAGAAGGAAAGAGAGAGAGAACCGATATTCGGTGGCGGGAAAAAAATGAGAAAGAATGGTAGAGAGTAGAGGTTGAGAATTGGAGGGGCGTAATTTGGTGAAAAAAAAAGAAGAAGAGAGCTGCGCTTCCTCGTCGATCGTTCGTTTTTTATTCACGTGAAATAGGGAGATAACTCGAATACTGCAGGCCTTCGGGGTAACGAGGGAGATGCAGAAAAGTCTGTTGTTACTGCTGCTGCTGCTAGTATGGATCTAAGGGATATGGAGAGAAAAAGAGAATTGCATTTGGAGAGCAGAGAAAGATAAAAAAAGTCGACTGGATCATCCAGAGGAAGCTTACTTTGGTATTGGCTTAATCTGAGTTTCTAAAATCAAGATTTTACAATTACTCGTATAGTCATCACAAAATATTTAGAAAATTTGAAAAATTTGATTTCCACGTAATTTATCAGTAACGAACAAAAGAATATTTACAATTAATAAAACATTCGGCTAATATTCAGCAAAACTACCAACTTTAACAGTTTTCGCAAAATTTAGAGGGAAATTTCGACGAATGTTTGCCGAGCAGAGCGACATAATAATGTTTTCAAAGGACCGTAAGATATACAGACGGCTCGAAACAGCCCTGGCATTCGTAATTAAAACTATGGGTCCAAAAGCCACAAAGCTAAACGCATATGTATCTATGTATATATATACGTATCTGCTGGTGGTTGCAACATCAGTAGTAGTAGTAGTATAGTAGTAGTAGTAGTAGTAGTAGTAGTAGTAGTAGTAGTAGTAGTAGTAGTAGTAGTAGTAGTAGTAGTTCAACCCTTTCCCAGAAACACGAGTAGGATATCGCACCGAATTTCGCCCGTAAATTTTATTAAAGTCTCGCGAGATATCCTCTACCTTTCCACCACGTCGCATGTCTGACCAGCGTCAAGTATTACTACTGTTTGGCAGTCGAATGCATATACCTCTATACGCGAAACAACATCGCTGCAGAGACAGAGAAAGAGACTACGTACTCACCAGCTCTCATAACGCAAACAATGTGACTCTCCACATGTGACATAAACTCGCCCTGGAGGCTTGGGAGGTAAAATTTCTGCGGGTGAGTGAGAGAGGAGAGAGAGAGAGAGAGAGAGAGAGTGAGTGCAACGACAATGAGCTCCCGTTTTCTTTGAGCCCGCCGGCCAATGGCATTATGATCATATCCTACTCCCACCCTCCTTCTTCCCTCTACTGTCCCTCCCAGCCATCCGTATCCTGGTTTGATATTGCGCTCCAGCGTAACTCTCCAGCGGCGCGAGAGAGAGAGAGAGAGAGAGAGAGAGAGAAAGAGAGAGCGAGTAAGAGAGAAAGCCAGGTATTATAGTTTGTATTAACTAGCCCGGAACATTGGACCACACCAGCAGAGGCAGGGAGAGAGGGAGGGAGAGATCAGAGTTGAAATTAACAGGCGCGCGGGCACAAGCACGGATGTATACGCTGGAAAGCATAACTGCGTGATTTGTCGGGCGCGCTTTTGACTTTTGCTTCGAATGATAATTATTCGTTCCGCGCAAACGTCATAGTTACCTGGTCCTTTTGCTCTGTGCTTTAGAATTTTATCTTGATGTTTGTTGCTTGCTTATTTTATACAATTACAAGACTTTTTATTGGTGAAAGCCGAACTCTGTGAATGTGATGCCGATGTAAGAAATATAATTCATAAATAAAAGTAAAATTTTTATATACTCAATCAAAAAAGTATGTTAACGTTGACTTAAGCGAGCTTGCACAAATTTTTTTTTCAGGTGATGGGCTTAGTGGAAAAAGAATCGGCCAGAGGGCGCCAAGAATCAGACAACTTTCCTTAAAGCAATCCTGCACAGTGAACTTTGCAACGTCAGACTTAAGCTTTTTATTACTCATTACAGAACAGAAGGTAAGATCATAAATAATAATTAATAATTTTCTAAGACGTAAACATTTTTACAAAATATACAAAAAGCCAAAGTGTCTTTGACACCACCGCTAAAAACACTTACAACCAACCAAAAATCTATCCCAATTCGAAAGTTTTACCATAAAATTTCAAAAAGTAACAATAATCTCCATATGAAATGAAAGCTTGATTCGGCCTTAGCTAGGCCCCTTTTTACATTTTATTCCCTTGCCTCGTCGAAAAGCAGGATAGAGACCAAGTAGGAGTGAGAGAGGAAAAGAGCCAGGCAGCATATACAAGTACGAGTACATATACATAGAGGGTGAAAGAGGTAGATAGGCAGATAGAGACTGGGATGAAATGGGAGTAGGAGGAGGAGGAGGCTAACAGTTGCGTTAATTATGGGCGTTTTCCCTGCGTCGGCCGGTTCCGCATACACATACACACATACATCTACACATAGACACACAACGACGAAATTACAAGCGTAGAGGCGAGGAGAGCGCTTATACCCGCACCCAAGCCCAGGGGGAGTTGAGGAAAGGAGGGAAGGAGATGGTATAGAGAAACGTTACCAACCGCGTTTCCATCGCACTCTTCCTCTGGCTCTTTCTCACTCCCTTTCCAGGCCAATAAATTTCGGAAATCCGCAGACGAGGGTTAATGAGCTGCGGCTCTCTTTCTCTCTTCCCCTCTTTCTACGTCCAGCCAGCAATCGCAGATTTCCAGGGCCGAGAAGAGAAAGAGAGCGAAAGAGAGAGAGTGAGAGAGAGCGCAAGAGAGTAGGCTCGGAGCTTTCGGCCTCATATATGTATATCTACATACTCTACTCCCTATCTACTTTTCTCTTGACTTTGTTCCTCTTCATGGCTTAAATGCACATTCGACAAACATGCTTGACTCATCATATCCTTTTCTTCTTGTCTTGAATTCAGTCATCACACGACTCATGTCTTATCATTATAAATTTTTGTTGAAAATTATCGATTAATTTTTACTGGGATGACACAAGAGGCATCAAAAAGAAAATGTCTTCATCATCTCTCAAAAACTAATCGACCAAATTCCCAGCAAATTATTCAGTTGTTAAAACAGCTTATCATATCTTTCTTTTTCCAATTTTTTCTCATCGTTTGGATCTTTAGCCTTGCAATCACCTATTTCATTCTCAAGCTCTTCTCGCGAAGCTACACCGTTCGTCTAAACTTTTTCCATAATTAGTTATAAATTTCATTTGCGTATGTATTGTATAGTCAGAGCTAACGATATATTCCAGCTTGCGTGATCGTAGAGAGAAAAATAGAGTTTCCCAGAGAAGGAAAGGAGAGGAGAGGAAAGGAAAGAAAGCAAGGAGGAGAGGAGTCGCGTTGGAGGGGGGCTGTAGCCTCTCTGCTCAAGCCTCTCACCTCTCTATGCGTGCGTGCGCGAGAAAAGTACCTACCGCGGTGGTGGCTACAGCAGCAGCAGCAGCTGCGCGTAGCGGAACGAAGTGAAAGAAAGAGAGAAAGTAAAAGGGGTTAGTTAGGGTTAGAGCGAGTGGGACGGAGCTAAGGTATATACACCGACGGGGGTGGGCAGTTTCAGGCCGACTTTCTCTCTCTCTCTCTCTCTCTCTCTCTCTCTCTCTCCCATTCTATCTCACTTGCTAGTTCAGGTGGGGTATTCGCTAACGAACGAACGAACGAACGAATGGGGTATAAAGAGAGGAGGACGGAGAAAATTCAGCCAGCATCGCCGTCGTTACCACATCGCGCCGGCGCAAGGATATATATGTGTGTGTACGTATCCAGCAGCTATATATACACCGGCCTAGCTTCACTACTACTACCAACATTACTACTTCTACTACTACTGCTACTACTATGGCTCTACCAGCAGCAGCAGAGCTCTCTTTCTCTCCCTTTTCGCGTGCGCACCGCGTAAAAGCTCTCTTTCTCTTTGCCTCTCTCTCTCTCTTTCCATCTATGCGAAAGAGAGAATATGGTGGGGGTGGCGGCCATTTTGCCAAGCCGTGAAAAACCCACCCGCCCCAGGAGATAGCCACCACGGCGTAACACACACACACATACATACACATACGCATACATACTTATGGGTAGACCGAGAGAAAGAGCAAGAGAGATGTATATAGAGAGAAGAGCTTTGCCGACGCGCGTGGGATTTCAAGTGCTCTGTGTATACCACTGCTGCTGCTGCTGCTGCCGCCGGCGCCGTCCGCCACCCCCTTGATCCTACTGCTGCTGCTACTACTACTCTCAGGCAGGAACAAAGACAGACTTATGCCTATACTCGTTTTTGCTATACACACCGTCACTATACCATTTCCACCACCAGCACCACCACCACTACCATTACCACTCCTATTCCCCCTTCTTTCTTTCTATCTCTCTTTTTTTTTGGTCCGGGCACTTTTGTTTCGCTTTTTGCTTTCTCCTCCACACTTTTTTTTTTTTTTTTTTTTTTTTTTTTTTTTTTTTTTTTTTTTTTTTTTTTTTTTTTTTTTTTTTTTTTTTTTTTTTTTTTTTTTTTTTTTTCTCTTCCTCTTACTCGGTTTTTTTTATCGTTCCCCCTCCGAATAAAACAGAGGAAAAAAGGGGAAGATAGGTGGACTTCTCCTCCTGCGCTCCTCCAACTTTTTTTTTGCTACCCCTTGGCCTTATCACTTTTTTCGCATCTCCTTCTCTCTATTTTATCCATCCCTTCTTGCTGCATGGGTATCTTGCTATATCAGAGGGTAGGAAATAAGAAAAAAAGAAAGAAAGAAATAAGAAGGAGACAGACAAGTAGTAGAAGGTGATGTTTTGAGAGAACTACATATATACATCCTCACCGATTTGCTTAACGGCTCGCTTTTTTGTTTTCATCTTTTTATTTCACTGACTCTTTTTCTGATATAGTGTATGTGCGTATGCGTGAGCATGCGTTATTGGAAGACAAGTATGCGAGTATGTAGATGAGAGTAGAGCGCTTAGGTAAACGCACGTGTTCTACAGAGCGTGCGAGATTTACTCTTTTTTTTGCTTTCGATCTAATGATGCGGATTTGAAACTTTAAAAGAGCAAATAAGAAAAAAAGAAAATCGAACAAGAAAATGATGAAAAAGAAGATAATGAGAAAGGTGGAGATGGTTAGCTCGATCTGCCGACGAATTATGAGTAAAATCGACAGTGCGGGAGACCTTTGGTTATTAAACTGCGATACGCCTTCTCTCCTTACACTTGCTTTTTATGCAGTGATCGAAAAAAAAACAGCGGGAATTAAATAGCGATGCGAATTCTATATTAATCGGCTAGTGATACTAATATCCCGGGATTTCGTTTTTGTCTGTCAAAGTTTAAAAAATCTGAGCTTTTTTTCGATTTTTTTTTTGTTTTTAATTTTTATTTTGCTGATAAGTAGATATGGTATAGGTACATATGACGTGGAAATAAATTAACCCATTAACGCTTTTAAACGAAGTTTGCTAAAGTCATTTAAAGGGAAGGGTTGAAGGGGCTGTGTTTTAAGGATTTTTTAGCCGGCTAATTAGGAGTTTAGGCTTCAGCTAAATATTTAAAATTGGAAGGATCTAATTAGGCTGGATGGATTAAAGATGAATTATTTGAATTTTGTAGTCTCATCGCTATCGTGTGTTTATATATATATATCTGATGGCAATTGTAATTATTCACATGTGGCTTGATAATGTTATCTGTAAATACGGGTTTATAATTTTTATTTTTTTCTTACTACATATTATAATTATATACAAATGAGAATAAATAAGAAAATTATAGTTAATCAGTATAAGAGGTTAATCTATTTTTAAATTTACATTTTAAATTAATATATATTACAACAAGTACAGCAAAAATCTAGTTACGTTGATGTTACATTACATTATATTTAAAGTATCTAAATGATCATTGTACTTAATTTAATTAAAACAAACAAAAGAAGAACAAAAATAAAAGATTATAATGAAAAATAAAAAAGATTTCTTCATTTTATATATTAACTGAAAACTAAATTTACAAATTTTAATAATAACCATTTTAGTACAGAGCAACTTCCTTTTCCTCTNNAGAGAGAGAGAGAGAGTAAATTTCAAAACTTTAATCGCGTTTGTTTCAGAATTTCATTTTGCCCGGAAGTGCTCTTCTAGACTTAGTTGTTTGAGTTCTCTTTCTCTCTGTACGAGCTACACACACACACACACACATCTACACACGCGTTACATTTTAGCGCTACTGCGCTCGGCGTTTGCGATCTAACTAAAATAAACGCAAATTGCACGAAACTCTCTACGTACTCCTCCTCCTCTTTCTGCTCCTCCTCTACTTTTCGTGTACCACCCTTTTATACGAAACTCGCAAAATTTGCCTTCAGTGCGGTTATCAGAGAGTGTGGTATATACACACGGGCGCAGCAACTTTGGCTGCCTCTCGTTCCACCTCCCAAACGGCATCGTATACCGATGGTCGGTTTGCTTCTCCGAGACTTTTAATATCATAAAAAACACAATCTTCGCTGATGAGCCAGACGCGATTAGACGACGAGGCAGAGCCGAAAATCTCATTTCATCCTCTCTTCATTTCTCTCTCTCTCTCTCGCACACTTTTCAACCCTACTTTTTCAGCCTACAAAGACTTGAATATCAAAGTGCCACTCGGCAAATGAGACGAACTGACTTCGACGAATAGAGAAAGAGCAAAAGAGAGATGAAGCAAGATCGTGTGGGAGAGGTGGGGAGGGGGGAGGGGGCAAAAGCCGGGTCGAGTATATCGATCCGTCCGTGGGTTAGGAGTATGCGTATACGACGCTTGCATTCTTGTCTCTAGGCCCTCGAAAGAACTCGGGTTTATCGTCAAGCGAACCTCTTTCCTCCTAGTAGTTCCTTCTCTCGTCACTCCTCCATGAAGCCAACCTCGAGGCTTAATAGGCCTAGGAAGCGAGGAAAAGCCGCAGGTGCAGTCCAGCGAAAAATTGGACTTGTCCCTCTCATCCTCTCCCCCCTCTCTCTCTCCCTCTCTTATCTTGTACATAGATGTACATTGGTAGTACGCAGGGTAAGCACCTCCACTTTATACCCTGCATGTATACCCACCTACCCCATCCTTCCATCTCCGTCTAGACTTTATTATTCGATGCCGGGCCGTTTCGTCGAGTTTTCGCCAAAGAGCCGTTCTCTCTCTCTCTCTCTCTCCTTTCTCCGGCAATTTGGAGATGTCGCAGTTGCGCTACCCTCTTTACTTCATACGCATACCCTCCTCTATTATTCTGGACCTACTGGTACGAAATACACGAGTGAGTATGTAGCAGAAGTAAGAGTGAGTCGCTCGTTTCGCGAAAGTGTTTTTCGAGGACCTTCATTTGCGCAGATTGCATGAGCGGATGAGAGAGAGCCCTATGCTTCTTCGGCAATCGGAACCAACATCCACTTTTTTTCCTTCTTTTTTCTTCTTTATACGTATCTCTTAACTTTCTACTATTACTGGAGGGTGTTTTTGCATCTCTCGCTATGGTATCTTTTGCGAAGGATTAAAGGAAAAAAATAAAAGAGTAATCAAAAGTCTACATTTCTCAAAAATTTCTAATTTTTCTATTTTTATTATATTGTTATAATAAATTAAATTTTTTAAATATACTTAATAACCACAAAAATTATGCTAAAGCGGATGAACGAGCAATAACCCCGAATAAGAAAAAACTTCGATTTTTACAGTGTAGGTGTAAAAATGTGATGTAAGTATACGAAAAAAAAGTGGACGTATTTATGCCAATTCTGCTTATAATTTAATCAATCATTAAAATCGCCTCAACTGTTCTGTATTTAATTTTTCTTTAACTTTAAATACACGGACGCTTTGGCTCCCTACCGTTAGCCACGAAGCTTTTGAAGTTAATGCGATAAAGACGAGATAATAAAAAACTGATTAATTAAATGTATAGCATCAATACTCCGGTTTTAAGTGAATTAACACGAGATTATCGAAGAGAATATTTTCGTCTTACTCGTATTTGTTTTAGTTTTAGTATAGATGATTTTGTTAACCATTTATTCGTTATAATTGCACTTGTCGGATATTAGCTCTAAAATTTCATATTAACAATCCATTTGTAGCATTACTATAATTATTGTGTATATTTCTTTTGTTTTTAATGCCTCGTCATCTGATTAGATTACAGAATTTCACGAAAAGGGCTTTCATAATAATATCCATTAGGTCGAATTAGCCCATTTAAAGACCCGCAGATACCATTAACAAGGTATTATTAGCTATATAGTAATATCAAAAATATGATGATATTTACCCCATTTTTTATAAACAACAATGCAAAATCGTCAAACGTACATTAACAAATCCTCATCGATGTATTTCATTTATTTTATTTTATACCATAAAAAGACATACAGTCATATACAGTCGTATATATATTGCAAAACGATTAGCTTTTGCATGTATCAAGTTATAATTCACACAAATAAAATATAAATATCGCGAGTAGACAATATTTCTTTGATAGTAGTTATATACGCGGGTTAGTATACATGGATAGTAGGAGGAGGAGGAGGAGGAGAAGTCCAGAAGAAACGATAAATCCAATTAACCCAGTTACAGCTTAAATTCACATCAAATCCCCCATCGAACGCCACCGATAATTCGAATATCAGAGAGTAAAAGAGATAAAGATACTATATATACGTGTATGTATGTATGTATGTATATATATTCACGGAGGCTGGCTTTTCCGCTCTTCAATTATTGCTGATTATCACCGCGTATGTGCTTGCGCGCGGCAATAATCACTCGGCCGCGTCAAATTCAAAATTTGCCCGGAAAGCTCCCCATCAGTGGTACGTACAGAAAAAGAAAGAAAGAGAGAGAGAGAGAGAGAGAGATCATCCCCCCTTACTTCAGCAGCCATCGTGCTCTTCTCTTATAGTCAAAACCCTCGCTTTCTCTCTCCTTCCCTTCATCAGCACATACACACGCGCAACTTAATATTCCATCCAGCGGTGGCGGCGTCGGCGTCGGCGTTGACGACGAAGAAAACTTTCTCTCCCTGCGCTTAGCTGGATGGATAAGAGAGTAGAAGGGAGCTGGATGATGAAGCAAGGGAGAGAAATGGCTCCCCCAAAATGGGGAACCCGGGGATGGATGAAAAGCATAGTTAAGGGACTTTTGCGAGGGACTGGTGGTGCCCACCATCACCACATACGCTCTACGCAACATAAAACAGAGTCCAGCGCGTTTAATTTCGTACGAAGGAAAAGGGTCGCGAGTCGTGGGGGTGCACAGGATGAAGAAGAAAGCGAGGTTAAAGGGAGGGAGGGGGAGAGATGCTGTGCGCCCTGGGAGATGAAGGTCCAGAGAGACATAGACCAGAGGTATAAAGTGAGAGAGGGAGACAAGAGCGGAAAAGTCCAAAACTGCTGCCGGCTCTCCTCGATTATATGCCGCACACATCCACATAATACACACGTACATGTACGAGAGAGACAAGTAAGGGAGAGAAAGAGACGCTTTCGGTCGAAAGGGTTGGCTCTTTTTCCTCCAGCATCTCCTTCTCCTGGTCAAAGTCGTCGCCGGCAACGTCGTTACGTAAGGAAGGACACACATACACACACACACACACACACACAGAGGCATTGCCGGAGACTCATCATTGCCACTAACTACTACTGCCTTCCCGATTTCCCCTTGAAATGGAATTTCGACAAAGGCCCTTACTGCCACCGCGGCGGCGGCGAATTCACGCGCTGAATTCAGGCAACATTTCCTTTGCTTTTTCTCTTTAGAGCATAGAAAGAGAGAGAGAGAGAGAGAGAGAGAATACACTCGCATATACACGTATAGCAATAGTGGTAATAGTAGTAGTAGTAGTAGTACTACAGTTAAATGTGTATACGCAGATACGCCATCTCGCTTTTTGCAGCTATAGCTGCGTATACACCTTGCGCTTTGTTGAACTGCCGAAAGCGCTGGAAATGCACAAAGAGAAAGAGAGAGATGCAGTGCAACGGATGAAGGGTGCAGTGTTAAAAGCGAAAGAGAAAGAGAAATAGAGAAGTGTGTGTGTGTGTGCATACGCAGGTATGTATATACCGAGGTATATACCGTATAACGCTTTTCGCGTGCGCGCAAGGCAAGCCCTTCGCCTCCCCCTCCCTCTCCTACGCTCGTAATAACGGATGTAAATTACGCGCGTGCACGTACGTGAATATCGTTCTCTAGCTTGCTGCTACACACTCTACGTCTATTTATCCTCTCTCTCTCTCTCTCTCTCTCTCTCTCTCTCTCTCTCTTTTTCTCTTTCGCGTATACGCTTCACTTTTCTCCCTCCGGCGTTGCGTATAGTATACGCTCGCTCGTTCGAGAGACGCAAGAGCGAAGAGAGTAAGAGAGAGAGAGGGAGGGAGAGAGTAAGAGAACTAACGGAAGCCCAAAAAGAGACCAAGAGAGGGGTTGAAAGGGACGAAAGTGAGTGAGAGAGAGAGAGAGAGGAAGAGACTTTGTTAGCTATGCCGCGGGTCCAGAATATTTGCAAGCCAAATTTTAATACGGGAATTAATTTGACCCGAGGAGCTGCTGATGGAGGTTGAAAAGGTAGTAGTAATAGTAGTAGTAGCAGAAGGAGGAGGAGGAGGAGGAGCATAGAGGATGTATATATGTTTAACGCAGAAACCTACGATGCGCAGACTCCCACGGAATACATTCTATTCTATGTACTATATATACTACTATATATGCGTATTTCCAATTTGCAGATGGTGTGTAGTTGTGTATGTGTATATAATGTATGCTTATTACTTTGTTGTGGCCGGCTGGCTAGACCCAGATGGGGAAGTCGAAGACGTAACATTATAGTTAAAAGCCAATTTATTCAAGCACTTTATACAAATAGAAAAGAAAAGAAAATAACTGTAATAACTTTTTGTTTTTATTATTATTATTTTTTGTTATATATTCAACTTTCCACCCTAAAACTGGCTTTATAGAAAAGTAGAGAATGAGAATTTCCTTGCTTTCGGCCTATCGCGTCGAGTCGTATAACTAATGCTCAGCGTTTGAATTACGGGCAGGCTCTGGAGGAAATTGGTTTTTGCGTGAGATAGAACGAGAGAGAGAGAGAGAGAGAGAG
>JAPYZE010012204.1:0-10458 GCA_030522805.1 Leptomastidea abnormis
TATTGTTAAAAAGCAAGATTTTATACAAATTGAATGACTTAGTAAATCTTAGCGACAAATTGTAATTTTTGTATTTCTATTTTTACATAATTATAACTTTGTTAAAAACTAAATATTTATACTTATTTTATATACTTGAATAAAAAATAAAAACTAAATGTACACACATACAAATTTGTATTTATCTCTCTTCTTCTTTTAGCCTTGTTAAACTTTCATTCTTTGCCATTTTCAAACCATTATTAACTTCTTGTGATTCTCTCTATATAAGTACTTTATAATAATCAAATTATATTAGTTATAAAAAAAGAACATAATAGAAATTTTTATTATTCCCCGAAATTTGATCTCCCCCCAGAAAAGATTATCCAATGTGCATATGAATTTATTAGGTAAGTAAAAACTTACTTATTATTAAGTTTTAAAAAATTAAAACTTATTAATAAAATATATGAAAAATAGATAAATCCCTACACAAAAAAAAGTGGCTACAGGAAAACAATTTTACGAAAAAATCATATTTTCTGACTTCTTACATCATAAAACACATTTTTAACACGATTTACAAAAAAAAAAAATTTCCGCATGATTTCAAATATTTTGAGATTTTATATTATGAAACATATTTTTTATCAAAAATTATTTAAATTTTTTTTTCAATTTACGTAAGTTACAAAATTTTTTTGAGAAAACTTGTCAAATACATTACTGTTGTTTTTATAAACAATAAAAAAAATTTACAAATAAAAAAACAAAAAAATTGTTTCAACTAACTCTTTTTTCTTTTAAAAATTTTCTTAAATAATAAACACCATTTTCAATTCAAATTCATTTATTTATTTCATTAATTTTATTACTTTGATAATATTTTTCAATATCAAACAACCAAACCCTCTTTATATAAAAGGTGGAAAACATTTGTACGTATTATCAAAATAAACACAACAACTTTGTTCTTCAACTTTTTTAATAAGAACCTTAATAGCTTCAAAAGCTAACTGGTGGTTCGAATTTAAAAGCTGTACTTGGCAATTCCATTGTGTATGATAACTTTACATTGTCATTATTCATTGCCCAATCTTGGCTGGTACCAGAACATAAATCTAAAAAAAAAAGGGATTGATATATATTTTTTTTTCATTAAAATTATAGATTGACAATTTTTATTATGCTTACACGTTATGATTGAAGTGATACCAGTTGTATATTGAATTCCTCGTACCTCATTAAGCTTAGCAACTGCTTCTTTAGCTACACATTTCTATTAAAAATAATCATTTTTAATAATTTAAATAATTATATATATTTATTTTATTTTAATTAATATATCATATAATGTGTATAAACTTACGTGCGTATCATAATTATTGTGAAGCTTTTCTTTAGTATAACCCCACGGATAGAGCAGTAACTAAAGATTTAATATACAATTTAGTTTATAATGTCATAAACTATAAAGTAGAAAAAAATTTGAAAAAAAATTTAGTTCATACTTACAAGTCCATAAGAATGTAGAGTTAGATAAGCTTTGATGTTGCTGTGAGTCTCAAAAAATTCTTTTAAAGCATCAGTTTCCGGTTCCGAAAAAGGATGAGGACCAGCGTATAGATCATGGCAAGGATCATCACTAGATCCACCTTCTATTAAATTTTTATTCAATGTAAATTTTGTGTTTTATAATAGAATTATTGATCATTATTTTATGGTATCAGCGATTTTCCCAATAACATATAATATAAATAAAAATTTTTTACTCATCCATTGAAAATCAAAATTTCGATTGGCATCAACTCCAACGCAATTTGTACCTGCTCGCCGAGAACGTGTTTTTCTCCACATACGAGCCTAATTAAAGTATTTTTTTTTTATATATTTTACGTTATGAAAAAAAAAAATTATTTACCTCAGAGCCTCCAGAGTGCGAATATTCATATCCGTCAGGATTAATCAAAGGAGCAATATAAATATCAACTTCTTCAAATAAATCTCTATTATTTGGATTTGTTACCAATTCTTTAATTGCATACAAAGCTGTAGTTGGTGTTATCCATTCTCGTGCATGGATACCAGCATCGATAAGTATAGCTTGATTTTTTCTTTGTCCACCAGACGATATTTCTACCATCATAATATCTCTGCCCTCTGAACTTTGACCTATGCTGTAATATTGCATTATGTCAGGATGAGATTGTAATAATTCTGATAGGATTGAATCGATCTAAAATAATAATAATAATTGTTAATATACATTTTTTAAAAAATATCTATCTTTAATTCTGGTGCAATATAATTATATAATGTACTTCTTGGAATCGTGGAAAAGAATTTAAAAAATTTGCATTTCGTTTCGATATTCGCTTTTCGTTTAGATCGTCCTCAAGATGTTTTTTCATATTTTTAATAACGACCTCGTATTGAATATTTTTTTCATTCAGATTAGATTTGAACAAATCCAACTTGTGACTTGCAACGATGACGTCGCTGTCATTAAAGGTCAATTTCAAAAAATCAAAGTCAGAATCATAGAGAAAAGTTTGAACAAGATAATCGACCTGTTCTTCAGTTTTACACCACAATCTTATGCCTTCCGTGCTTTATTAAATTAGTAATTTCAATAAATTATATAGAATTAGTTAATTTTAAGATAAATAATAATATTGAGTTCGTATAAAGGAAAAAAATTGAGGAAATTTATAAGCTAGGTATCAAAAAATAATCAAGGAGTTGATACCAAATTAACGTAATAATAAAATAAAGCTCTTAGCTGTAGGAAAATATCCTTCCCAAACTGGAAGCTTAACACTTTCCTTAAAAATCTTATCATACTTTTTTTTTGCTATTAATGTAAAGCTCTGTTATTGGGAAGGAAGTATTCCCTAAGCTAGGAGACAAAACATTGATACATGTTTTGGCGTTAAGAAGTAAGAAATTTTTCAAATCATAATAAAAAAAATTTTCTATGGCTGGAACGCCTAGGCTATATTCAAATTGCCTCAGTTTTTTTAGGAAACTAATATGGTCATAATTCTTTGATAGGAATTATTAATAAACTCATACGTTACGTACCCATCAGTTACAGTTAGGGATTCCGTTTGTATAATAAACGCATAACTCACAAATGCAAAAAAAGTAATAAATTTCATTTTTATGGAAGTACAATATTAAGAAAAAATAAGTTTTCTAGCGAATTTTTTTTTTTTAAGTTGATAAAGCTGTAACTTTTTTATATAAAAACAAACAAAAATTATTAGTTCATCTTATGCATAAATTATATTGAAAAAAAAGCATATTATCAAATAAGAAAAAAGATACTTCACCTAAATAACTTATAGGTATAAGGTGGACAACGATGATAATCGTTGAATTGAATAGACTTTAATATATTATTTCGAGCCTAATTATTGAGATTGTTACTAAAAATGAAACAAACTTTATAAAAAAAAAAAATTATTTTCTATTTAAAATATCAAACACTTTAAATGTATTTATGATTGAAAAATTTTTTCATATATTATACAATTGTAACAACATGTGAAGAATTTATTTTATAAAGTTAAAACCTTACGCATATAATTACAATAAAATTTAAAAAAAAATCATAATTTTTGTTTTGCTATTTTTTCCCGTATTTTCAAAACAAAACAAGACAACCTTGATATTTATATCAATATTTACTAAATATATTATATCTAGATTAGTACATCACGTTTTAGTTTTACAGACACTCGCTTAAACAATTTACTTATTAATATTTCAAAAAAAATTCATACTCGTTGTCATTTTAAAAATATTTTAAAAAATCCTTAAACAAATTTATCAGGACTCAAGCTTGCTAAATGCAAATAATAAATTTTATTTATGTAGAACACTTATACTTTTTGGATCTTTTGAAATCATGCAATGAAAGAAACGAAATAAAAATATCAAGAGTTGTAAATCATATAAAAGCCTAAAGCCATTTGATTAGTTCGTCGAGACGTTAATTATAGGTACTTTGAAATTATTACTTTACATAAATATCGAAAAATAGACATTTTTGTTGAGTTTTAAAAGGATCTACTTACGAATTAACGCTCGTTATCGTTTTCTTTGAAGGTTTCGTTATAAATAAAATTTCGTCAAGGTTTTATTTGCACCAAAACATTAAATAATTTTGCTTCTATATTAGTGAATAAATATTTTATTAAAAAACTTATCAAAAATTAAAATGAAAATTAATAATATTTAAAAATACTCACTTTTAATCTAGCATATTTACAAACGATTGTTATCACAGCTTTAAATACTAATTTTTCTTGATTTTTATAAAATTAAAATTTTAAACTTTAGATTTTTTCGTATTTTAAAACCAGTCAAATAAAACAGTCCTCGCAGTATTGTCCTAAATTAAATAAATAAACTTGAACGATACTTTAAAATTGTATTAATAACTTATTATTTAAAATCGTACCAGTATAATACTGCCTGGGGAACTTAAGGTATCGTTCTAAAATTTTGAAATTCAAATCGTATTTGCTACCGATAGTAATAATTTTTTATTTAGTCACGAATTGTAAGCAATATTGTAGCGTGCGCATTTGTGTTGATTTTAGCTTACAACTTTTTTTCTAGCACAAGTGAATATAAATATTTTTTAATATTATTTTTTGTTATGGACGATTTTTAAGGATAAAAATTAAAAAAGTGTTATAAAATGATAAAATTACTTTTATAAAAAAACTTAAGTCGATTTGTCGCGCAATTTTTGAGATTTCGTAGTGACTTATGTTGAAAACATGGTTTTGTAGAAAACGCATTTAAAGTTATGTAGATACAATGCATTTGTATACAGCGAAGTTGCGTTATTTGTACCGTACAATTTTTAGCAAATAAGTTGTTCTACATTTTTTTCTTGTTTTTTTTATTTTTTTTTAATTTGTGTAATTTATGTTGAAAAAAATTGGCTTAATTTGTTTGCATTTTTAAAATATTTTTTTTTTAATTATTTAAACAATAGTTGTCTTAACAATTTAATCAAATAAATATACATATTTTTACTATTTTATTAAAATTTAAATTTTTTAATAATTGGCTGCTCGTCCAGGCATGGGATATAATATGGCTTAACTCTGGGGCACACGGACAAAAGATTTTTTTATACAAAATATAAGGCTCTTAGCAAATAAGTTGTTCTACATTTTGTTTTTGTTTTTTATTATGTTAAAAAAATTGTCTTTAATTCTTCACATTTTTTTCAATTTTTTTTCTATTTTTTTAAACAATTGTTGTTTTCTACAATTTAATCAAATAAATATACGCATTAATACTGTTTTCTTAAAGCGCTGATGTTATAATTATTGGCTTGTCTATGTTGTTTTTGGTCTACGGATTTTTTTTATTATGGACAAAAGAAAAGAAAACAAAAATATGTGTAATAGTAGAAGAAATTAAAAATAAAAACAAAACATCACAAATGTTGGTTTAATGATGTGAATTTAAATTAAAACTTCATTTGTTTATTTTTTACTTTTGAATGAACTTATCTACAAATATGTTCAATTTGTTTCTTCTCCTTATCTTTTCTTTATTATGAATAAAACAGTCTTTATAAAACGTTTAAAACATAAAAGCTTTTAAATTCGTTAAGAAAGCGGCAAAAAACGAGAGATAAAAGGAAGAGCACATTTTTTGATACAGCAAAGTGGCAGCTGATTAAGAAAACAAAAGATTAAAAAAAAATAATAATAAATTCCACAGCGTGAGAATAGTGGCATTCTAGCTAGAGATAAGGGAGTATATTTACACTTAAAAAAGACAATGCGAGGTTGACTATACGCTTGGAGTCTGGAACCCGCGGAAAGAATCGTATATTACGCACCTAGGCAGGGAAAGTAAAGAAAGTCTCAGATCACCAGGATATTAACGCCCGAGGCGAAGCCGAGGGGCGGGAACCTGGTGATCTGACGCCGAAAAGCAACAACTTCGTTTAGCGCAGCGGCCGAAAAGTTGGCGCTTTTCGGCCGGAGGGCGGAAAAATCGTTTACAGACTAGGGCTGCCAATTCAGATCCGGATTTTTGAGTACCCGACGACTCGAATCCCGAGATCCGGATAGATCCGGATCTCAAATCCGAAGGATCCGGATCCACGGAGTACCCGGATCTTACGGGTATGAGATCCGAATCCAAGATCCGGATCTTATGAGATAGATCTGGATCCTTATTTTTTTTCTTTTTTTATCATTTTTTTACATATAAAAATAAGGATCCGGATCTATCTCATAAGATCCGAATCTTGGATTCGGATCTCATACCCGTAAGATCCGGATCTTGGATCCGGGTACTCCATGGATCCGGATCCTTCGGATCTGGTACTCCATGGATCCGGATCCTTCGGATCTGAGATCCGGATCTCGGGTATCCGGATAATCGGGTATCCGGGTAGTTGGCAGCCCTATTACAGACGTAATGGAGTCGATACTTAAATCATTGCTATATGTATCTACGTACGAATGTACACACGCACACTTATACACATAAACGCAATTTTAAGATACATTACGCGTTAAACAAAGGAAAATCAAGAGTAGAACAGTTAACGCTATACACATTTAAAATGCTTAACGATTTACACAATATACGTAGGATTTTCAAAATTAATCTATTTTTTGGCTAATGCCTTTTCTATGTTTATGATTTTAATTTCATTTTAATTAAATTTGTGGTTGAAATGATTATATAGTGCAATTATAGAAAAGAACAAAATTTTGACTCTAACGCTTTTTATATATGCTTTCTTAAAGAGGCTTCGTACCGAGGTACGATTTATGCTTTATATTGAAAAAGGGGTTTGACAGGTACCTGACAGGTATAGGCCAGGCCCTGAAGAAACCTCTAAACCGTAACCTTATATATTTGTATTTTATAGGTAATTTCTAATAAATATTCCAAATAAATAGTAGCAACATAATTATATATTCTCACCAGAAAGAAGATTTACTAAACTGTATTCAGTAAGTTTTTTTAAAAAGGAAAAAGATTATGTTTTCAAAAAGAAAACATTAATTTTAATGTAAAAATCGTAGCTCCCGTATTAGCCAAAAAAAAATTTATATAAATTAAATAATTTTGAAAAACCGAAATGATACTCTTTTTTTTTATTGTTTCTATACTTGTAAAAACACTCTTATTTAAAATTCCATTACTGAGCCCAGAATATTAAATTAAATATCCTTGAGGACCTACATTTTAAAGTTTTTTTTTAATTGCCATTATATAACTAGGCCTTACAAAATGCTCTTACTTTTAAGTAATTTAATAATCTAAATTTAAACTTTCTCGCCTGTTGATGAGCATGAAATTTATTGATTGATCAATAAACGTAAATGTAAATTTTCTTTTAAATTATTATACAAGTTTTAAATTTTATTTGAATTACTTTTTATAACAATAAATTTTTATAATTGATTTCAGATGACTGGTCAGCAGATTAGATATAATATTAGCATGAACTGGAATTCAAAAAATGAACTCATATTGATATTATCAATAATATTAACCGAAATATGGTGGTATCTTCCTCACATTGTCTGGACTAATAGTAAAAAGTGTATTGAGATCAATAGCATCACATCTGACAATTCAGATGATGATTCATCAATAAATGCAAGTTTTAATTTTTTTTTTTTTTTCAAAATAACATTCACTCGCTATCTTCTTTGTCACATTGAAATTTTTTATCTCAAATATTTCTAGCAATTTGTCAGGAAGTGGTGGTACTTTCTTTCTTTTTCTTTTTTTTTTTTTTTTAAAGTATGTATTTTTTTTTAAAAATATTTTACTTTTAGTTGTAACGAGATTTTATTCTCTCGTTATTTGCTCTCTTTCTCTCTCTTTCTCAGCTCAAGCAAGCAAATTTAATAATATATTTCAGATTTTACAGGTGCCGCGACGAAAGAGAGAGAGAGAGAGAAAGAGAGAGCTTGGTCACGTGACGCGCGTTTAGGCGGTAGTTGTGCTTGTGCCTGTCGATGCCGGCATGGGCCAAGCGTAAATAGACGAGGGGTCGCGGGAGGAGGTGTTGAGCCAGAAGAAACTGCCGCACGTGCAAGCGCACGCGAGCGCAGATAAGATAGAGATTGAGACTGAGACTGAACAAAGTACAGGCCATCCTCGGTAAGCTTTCGGGTGCGCGTTTAGAATATAATAGAGATCGGCAGTTATCTTGTGTGTATGCAGCTATAGTCAAGGCTATAACCTTCAGGTCTTTATCCTCTGCGACAACGTGTACGAGGTGGACGCCCGGCGATCACCCGCAAGTCCCAGGCCAGAGCTCGACCCTGTGCGCGAGCGACGTCAAGGCACCAGCATCTGTGAGTGAGTATCGGCTCAAATATCTCTCTCTTTGTCTCTCTCCCTGCTCGGAGACCTGCGCAGATTTCATTGAATATTTCAATCTTTATAACTACACGTCTTATCATTAACGAGTGTATTGAATATCCTATCCTCCACATTCTTATCTATTGCGAGCGTATACGCAGACTGACGTTCTGCTTATTCGCGCTATCCGACTACGAGCGACCGGTGTCAAGAGGACTCCGCTGGTGCGCGCAGCATCTATATAGCTAGCACAGGCAAGGGAAAGTCAAGCCCGTGGAAACTTGACGTAAGTCAGGATTGCATTGGTATAGCGTGGCCGTCGACCAGGCTGCTGCAGTGCAAAATTTAAAAAAACTAATTTAATTTAAAAGAGAAACCTCTAAAATTATACGGCATTTTTTTTGTTGTTTTTTTTTTTTAAACAAATTTTGTGCATAATTTTTAGACCAAAACTTTTAAAATACAGCGTACTGTTTGTACAACTCAAAATATAGTTTACCGAGTGAGGTTAATATAGATTTTTATTTTTATTTCAATTAACTAATATTAATTTAAAATTACATTTTTATTAGTTACTAGATCTTACACAGCGCGCTGCGCGCGCACTTACTTTTATGTAATATAACAATCTAAATTTAAATTTTCCCGCCTGTTGAGAATCTAACCTTACTGTCTAGCTCATCTCTTTTTATATTTAGGATTTCAAACGGCTGATCAGCAGATCACAGAAAGTGAGATGAACTGGAATGTAGAAGATATTACAATATTTATTTTTGTTATAATCTACAACCTAATTTGGTGGTACCTTGTCTATCTTATCTCTACCCTTCTTCTAACTTATATGGGCAGCGATGACATCATACCCGTATTTATTTCAAATAAACGATTATTTATTATGTTATTTTATATAATAAAGCGGTTAATCGACCTTTATTTATGGAACCGGAATCAAGAGATCAATCAAACTATATCTGACAATTCGTATACAGTTAATTATAAGTCAATAAACGTAAGTTTAAATTTTTCTTGAAATGAATGTACAAGTTTTAATTTTTTATTCAAAGTTTCTAATCAATTAAATAATGAAGATACTAAAATAAATACTAAACTAATTAAATACTAAAGAAGCCTCAGATCACCAGGTTCCCGCCCTCGCCGGCTTCGCCTCGGACGTGAATATTTTGGTGATCTGGGACCTTCTTTACTTTCCCTGCCTAGGTGCGTAATATACTATTTCGATACAAAAACGTGAAAACAGGTTGTTGCCTCTTGTGACGTTTTCTCCCGAGCGAAGCGAGTCAGAAATCTATTTCTCGTGCGAGTATCGAACAATATTTTTAAATACGACGCAAGTGAAGCTTGGTTTTACATAAGCATTATTTGCTGAAAAATCGAGCTTCATGCACTGAGTATCAAAAACAACTTTTTTATTCTCATCCCGCTTTTACCGATTTCCTGAACAATAAAGTGAGATTTATGTAAAAATTAATATAAAAAAACTAAAATTTTATCGAATGTTAATTATTTAAATATTTCAAAGCTTTTTTGAGTTTAAGCCGAAAAAAAAGATTTCTTCTGATTATTACGAAATTTGAAAAAAAATTAATTATAATTGCAATTAATTTATTTAGTAATTATGATTGGCCACGTAAGTGCTTATTTTTAAGATTGGCATTATTAGCTGCTTTTTCTGGCTTCATGGATAGGCCACTAAATTATTAAATTAATAAATTTAAGAAAAAAGTACAAAATTGAAACATATTTAAAATGTTTTTTCAATTTGAGTATTTGAGTAAATTCATCTTGACGGAATTCTCAAATCAACAATTGTTGCTAACGTCAATGATATGTCAACGGTATTAGTTTTCTACATCAAACTTGTTATTCACTAGACTATAAATTACGCAAATTTGTTTAAGTTGCGCACGCGTAGATTAGAGTAAGTTGAAAAAGTTTCTTATTTTCTAAGGTCAAAAGAAAAAAACAATTATTTATTTATTTACTTTTTTTTATAAAACTAATTTACTAATTTCCCGCAATGCTGTTTTTTAACTTATTAGTTAACTGCAGCGGTGGGTTTAATCTACTGGATTGACATAAGAC
>JAPYZE010012222.1:0-11057 GCA_030522805.1 Leptomastidea abnormis
ATTGCTCTTTGTGAATACATGTAAACACCCTCAAGTGCACTTTAAAATGTGCTCTGAAGACACTTGACTATATAATATGAATCCATACTTTCGAGTGTGTTTTAGCATGTTTTACCTGTATAATGTTAAAGGGCATGCATGGTAAAATACTTTAATTATTCGACAATTTTTAAGTAATTAAAAATGTTAGATAACTTTATTACTTCAATATTATTGACAATGATGTCGATAATAAATGTATGCGAATATTGTAAAATAAGATGTGGGAATCTACAATTTTAATACTTTGTTAACTAAATTTTTTTTTATTACAGCTGCGTTTACTAAATTTCAGTATAACAATTTTATGCAAAAAAGAAAAATTTTATATCCTTTGAGAAATATTTTATTTTATAATGAAAATGTTTTTGTAAATATTTTTGGTAAAGAAGATAATTCTAAAAGTACCTAGTAAACTTTTTTATAATATAAAAAAAATGTGATTTTATCCAAGATAATGACTTACTTTCATGTAAGACGTCGATTAAAAAAAAAAAAAAAAAAAAAAACAACCACCGACAAAACCAACCTAACCCCCCACCCCCCCCCCCCCACCATCCACCCCCATTTTGCGCGTCATTTACAGCTATACTTCTCAGCCCCTGGCCAAAAATCTCCTCCCATCTCTTTGCCCCCACTTGCGTAACAAAACGCGACGAGGGAGAAGAATGAAGGAGAGCGGTCTTTCTCGTCTGAAAGGAACTGTGGCAGATATATCTATTCTTACTCCTAGAGGCTGGAGGCGCGATGATTTTTAAAACTCCTCTGCTACCTATAGTCATCTGCGTTTGTAGTCCAGAGTGCAAAGGTCTGAACGACAATAGAGGGTTTCTCTCGTGAGAGGGCTTGGATATATACAAACTACGTCGTAGACTGTATATACAAAGCTTGCCGCTCTTATATATAAGTATTACTTGGTTACGCGAGACTCTTTCGTCACGCGTCTCCAAACATTTTTCATCGACGAACTCTCTTTTTTTTTGGACCTCATCATCGTCCCAGAATATATATTTGGAAAATTTTTATCTTTTAGGGTAGAGAGTAGAGTATGGGCTGTAATGGGTTACAAGATCATGGGATATATACCGCAAAAGACTAGATTATGAAGTTGACTTGTGGGTTTGGAAGAGTTACGGTGATTTAAAGGTTTTAAAAAATGTGTGATTGCAGTCTAAGGGTTCTGACTTGATGGGATATTAGGATGATTGAGAATGGGTTGTTTTAAATTTGTGTCATTGGATACTGAGAGAACAGGTAGACTTGATGAACTTAAGATGAGTTTTATGATGTGAAGAATTTTTGGCGAGTAATAAGGTTTTATTAGACAAAATTTTTTAGTAATCTTTTGCGATTATATTTTTCGGAAAAAAATATTGTAAAAGGAGCCTGTCTCCGTTTATGAGATTAAATAAATAAATAAATAAATAAATAAATAAATAAATAAATAAATAAATAAATAAATAAATAAATAAATAAATTTAAAAGCCTTTATGAACTTTTTATTATAAGTATTTCAGGCTAGGGCTTGAGATGTCAGAACGACGAGCATCGGGAATCGAGTCCTCGACGTTTAGATTACGAAGCTTGAGCTCTACCGATTTATGTTATTCATCAGCCCCATTTTTATGTTTAATTGTATTGATTATTTCATTGGACTGAAAAGAGAGATTTGCATCTATTAATTTAATTAAGACTTTAGAAATATATCAATAAAGCTTTATGATCTAAAATCTCACAATGGCAAATATGGTATATAGCTCATGAAAAAATAATCTACTGTTTCAATTTAATCATGACCCTCGAATCGTGATACATTTCATTGTCCCAAAAAAGGTTGAAATTAGTAAAATAAAGGTTGTGGAAATTAGAAAAAGATCTTGAGCATTCAAAACTTTAATAGTTAGAAATTCTTCACGAAACTCGCTCATTTCCCAAGGGCTTTGGTATAAAAAAAATTAATAAAAAAAAGATTCCAAAAAAATAAAATAAAATAAAAAAAGAAAAGAGGATAACGCGAAACGAAAGAATAAAGAAGCACGGGAAAGAGCGAAGAACTGCTGTCTCTGCGAGGGCGTGGGGGAGTAGGATAGGACAAAAAAGAAACGAAGAAATCATTAGGACCAAGCTGGGATCTGTGAGTTTCTCCTGGCCTTCTTTCTCTCTTGCTTGTCAAGAGAATGAGAGAAAAAGACGCAATAATTCAAGCAAGCAAACTCTGACGAGCTGACGCTTCTCGTGAGTTAGCCTCGAGGGCCTCGAACATATATCTACGCAAGAGGGGTGCATAACGTGTGCACCTGTCTGGGATCCCGGATAACTCGGTTGGTTCTGAGAAGCCTCGTATATAGTCTCGCGCTTTGGCTCCGGTCTGTCTGCCGAAATCAGGATCACCGACTAAATAATCGGCCCCCTCGGTTATATATATATATATATAGGTCGTAGTACCCATGTGGGTGGATCTCATCTCTAATAAGTTTGCGCGCGCTCCCGGCCCAACGCGAAATCAACGCGTCATTCTCTCCGACAGATCAAGGCATCCTTGGACCCCAGAATGCTGAATGGAATTTCAGGGAATATTAGCTGCGCCCTGCAGGTCTTAGGTGTTTGGTAAAAACGTGCCTCTCGTTCTACTTATCAACCGATCCTTTGTATATACATTAACTTTTTTTTTATAATAATTGTCCATTCTAATTCTGGAGTGTTTTTTGAGACCTCCCAAGACACATTTTTATAGATTAATTTCTTAAATAAAAATTTATCTGTTCGGATGCATATTGATCGTGAATCTCGATTTTCCTTCTCCACCTCTTTTTTTTTTTAATTTTTTACCTTTCTTCGAAGTTGAAATCCTGATGACGTTTCACTTTTTTAGAGTTCACATACACGTAATCGAATTGTGAACGTGATGCTGGTTTTATGGTGAGATTTTCTTAAATGAAAGGGCATATAATAAACTGAATTGAGTTTATAAGGCTATTCTTAGTTGTGAGTAATGATATTTTTGTGACATTGTATGATGTACGATATACACTCAAAGAATAAAGGATGACTAGAAATTTAAAAGATCGAGTTATTTTCACGGATAATGAGTTGCGTTTACAATATTTACTTCTGTTGTGTTACATAATTTACTCTGTTAACTTTTTATTTAGAAATTATTTTTTTTATGAATTTTGTTGTTTCAAGAAATAATCTACACCTGAAGAAAATAAAGTATAAATTTGACATAGAATTAACTTTTTGGTTTATAAAATTACAGTTTTTTTCATGATTATTAATAAAAAAATCAATAAATAATAATTATAAATTTTGCTTCCTCGTAAAGGAAGCTTTGTAACCTTACCAAAAAAATTTTTTTATAAATTGTGTTAAATATGTTTTTTATGATGTAAGAAGTCAGACAATATTTTTTTGAGACATTTTTTTCAAGTATCCACTTTTTTCTGTACAGATTTATTTTTTTTCAACCAAAAAAAAGTATCCCTATGGTTTGGATTATAACCGGACGAAGTGGATTCGATGTCTTTATTAATAAGGATTCTAGGAAAAAATGTAAAAATATTTTTTTTAGCAATCCTTAATTGTTTTTTTTTCTTTTTTTAGTTTTCAGAAAAATAGTTTTTTGCTATTTTAACATAGTAAAAATTAATTTTAACATAGTAAAAATTATTCTTTTTTTTCTGGACAAGAATCTTTTAGAGAAAAAAATAGCTTTAATTTTATTCTTTTACTTTTTTTAGGTTATGTCAGTTTTAAGTTATTGTCAAAAAAGTAAAATTTTTTTAAGGTTATGTATCTTTAATAGTTCAAAAGCTATTGACTTGAAATTCTTAGCTGTATTAGCTGCATTATCTACTTTTTTTAGTTAATTTTTTAAGTATATTTATACATCAATTTCCTAAAAAACTGCGAAAAAGTATTTTTTAGTTCATTCACTAAAAAACTGCGAAAAAGTATTTTTTAGTTCATTCAAAAACTGGATTAAATTATTGTGTTATTTTTATCGTAGATGATTTGTATAAATTTTGGGCTTTAACGGATTATTAGTACTTAAGATATTAATTTATTTTGTATGCTCTTTGAAGTATTGTTACAAAATACTGGATCAATAGAGTTGACATTATTATAGTTAAATGTTGATTTAAAATATTTAATAAATAAATTAACTGTATTTATCCCCACATCATAAAGAAAACTTTATAATTTAAAAGGATTTATTTAAAAGGTTTTGTATCTCATCTATTCAATACTCCTTCTGGTGTCCCACAAGGATCTCATTTTGGACCACTATTATTTATTATTTTTATCAAGAGATATTGTTTTATTGAATGTTAATTCTGAGATTTTGATTTATGCTGATGATATACAAATTTATAATAGTATGAAAAGTGATACTGACATTTAATTTACAATTTACATTAAATAATATTGTTAATTGGTCTAATAAAAACGGTTTAGCTTTAAATTTAAAAAAATGTAAGACTGTCATTTTTTCCTGGAAAAAATAATTGGTTAAGTAATTATTATATCGATAATAATTTGATTTTCAATTGTGATGAGATTACTGATTTTGGTGTTGTTTTTAATTCCAATTTGAAATTTGGTAGTCATATTAATTATATTATTGGTACTTCCTTAAAAATTCTTGGTTTTATTTTTAGGAGTACTAAATCATTTAATAATCCTCAAACGATTATTAGTTTATATAAAAGTGGATAAAAAAATCTAATTATGATATAGCTTTCGTTCTTTTTCAGTTATTCATTAGTTCCTGTTTTATCCGCTATGTGGCGAAATATATGTTTTCGTTTCTCGCTACATCTTTTCACATCTTTATGTTAATAATAAAACATGCTTATTAAAAGTTTTAAAAAATTAAATTTATATGATGCTTAATTTACGTACAATTAAAATATAATTTGCATACCTGACAAATATTACTGTTAGTAAATTTATTACGAGTATAACATTTTTTGTGACTACTTCTTTTACAAATGTCACATTTATAATTTTCTGCTTTTATCTGTACAGAAGAACAATGTCGACAAACATATGTTACATCTTCTGAATGTTCTATCAATTCTTTAGCTACAACAGTACGATAATCATCTGGATTGAAATTCCTATCAAATTCATTATTTATTCCAAAGACTATTTGTTCCACGTAATAAATTACGAGTATTCCGTAGTTGTAGCCATCAGTTAGGTATGGTCTAACTTTTATATCGTAATTAAATTTAAAATGCCAATTAGTACTTTCTATTACATTATTTATATTATTTTTTTTACAATAATCTTTTGTGACATCTGTCCTTGGCATAAAATAAAGTGTAAATTTTCTCTATTCTTGTAAAATAATAATTGCGGTCATTTTCTGAACCATTTGGTAATAAATTCATAAACTCTAAATCATTATTAGAATTACTATCCGTTAACATATTATTTAGTTCTTATGTTCGAGCCATCTCACCTTAAAAATATGCTTGCAAGGTAAACCTATAGATAGAAAATTGACACACGAACAGCTATTAGAGGTAACAGTATAATACGTTTGTACTGGTTGTACATAATGAGATAAACTGATTGATCTTTTGGTAAACATGAAACTGAATCAAATTTTTTTAGTTGACTATCCACATATTTGTACGCATATAATGTAAGATATTCGTAATAATATTCTTGAGTTGCATTTAATTTCTGAGTTGGTCTTCGAGCAATGGATTGGTATGCTTTATGATCTCTTTCAATTTGTTGATTATGGAAAAAATCGAAAAAAAATCTATGAAATCAGTTAAAAATAGACTATTATCAAGATAACTTTTTATTTTTTGGTTGATTGATTCTAATCTATTATTAGTGTAATTTTTAAAAGTTGCTATGTTCATAAATCCGCGTACCCATTGCTCTTTAATACTGTGCCAATTGTTATTGAAATATTCAATAAAATCATCATGCATATTATCTAACAGTACTTTATAGTACTTTTCATACTCTTTGTATGTCTGAGAATATACCAAATGCTGTACAATAATTAGACAATAATCTCTTTTGTCTCGTGGAAAATTGTCTTTCATTGTCAAAGTTCGAAATATTTTCAACACGTGAAAGGTACATATGTATGTAGGAACTTTTAAAAAGTCTTCGATGACTTTTCTTGCCACCATATCCTTATCAGACATTACTGATTGTATCTGCGAAAACGCATGATAATTTACAGTTTGCAACGTCTCTAAAATCCATCTGAATGTATCTTCTGTTTCATTTTTAACAATTATCACTGCAATAATTTCTGTTAAACCATTACCATCCTCAACTGCAATTATAATTACAGGATATTTCAATTTCAAAAGCTGGTATGTACCATCAATGAATAGTAATTCTGGCCATGCTTGGAACAGAAGTTGTGAAAAATAAGCATTGAAACTCATTTTTTTCATTGATTTTTATCCGGTAAAAAGCATCTGTATACATATAAAAAAAATATACAATTAGTAATGAAACAAGAAAACTAAAACAATTAATAAATGATGCAGCAAAAACAAAATGTGTAACATATAAAAGTATTAAGAAAATAGAGAAAAGGTGTAGTATATATGAAAAAATTAATAATAGCAATAATTTAATTGCCAAAAGTAATTTAAGTGTATAAACTAATGTAGATGTTAATATATAATATATACACACAATATGTAATAAAAATTAGCATTTTTTTGTAAAATATCAATACTTGATTGTAAAGAATCCCTCCTACTGTTAATCAGTAATGTACTTTTTATATTATTAATATCTTTGAGCTTTACACTTTTACCTTCACCTCGTAGCTTCTTTGCAATTGATAATCTATTACTGTTGGCTAAAAGGTTTTCTTTAACCATTTTTTGTTGAGCTTTTGTTAATTGTCGACTTTTTGCAGATAAATGTCGACAGTTCTGCAAATTAAATGTCAGTAAATGGTATATGTCTTAAATTGTAAATTGTGTTACATATGTATACTTACATTCAAGTTATCGTGTTTTTTATGATTAACCATTTTGTTAATATAACAAAATGAGCCACATGCCGACAGTTTGAAACAAACTTGAAATGGACAGTCTAGTTTATGTGAGCTGAAAAAACAGGAAAAAATTGCAAGTTATCATATATAAAGAAATATATGAAATGTAATGTATAGAAGGTTAATATTTACAAAGTTTTTCTAAAACCTACACCAGCAGATTGCCTGTGCGGACCATAGTAACTCTCATATTTTAAGAATCTGAATGATATTTTTTTGTTTGCGTTTAATCGCTCAGTATTACATAAGCTTGATTTTGGTTTGCAATCTCTCTTCACTAATGTTTTGTTGGTCGCCTCTTCCATGCCTTTGATGTACTGGAAAACAGCTGCATCACATGAGAATTCAACTTTGTCGACACATTTCTCTATCGAAAATTTTGCAGAATTTTCTTTAATTGTAGCGTAGTATTCTCTTCTTTTTTTGTAGTTTTCCAGACTTTTCTTCGTGAACTCGGCATCGTCATCGATATTCATCTATATGTATATTACAAATTTTGTATCACAAACACTTGATAAAAGTATATAAAATTTGCAGAAATGGCGACTGTCTTTTCAAAACAAACTGTCTGTACATACAAAACAAATACTTACTTTACTATATAGATGTAGTCGTTTCCTTTTCTTTCGTGAACTGCATCAAGCAGAGCAACTGCACATTTACCAATTTTTTTTTACTTGAATTAAATTTTTTTTGCTTTCCTTGTTGCATCAAAAAATGTAGGTACATACCAAACTCTCGGCGCCTTTCCAGAAAACAATAGAAAAAGCTTTACTTTGCCCACAGAACAAGTAATAAAGCGAGAAATAACGCGCATGCCTAAAGATTGTAACTGTATTAAAACAGCGATCGCCGCGCTCATGTTGAGTAAAGTCGGAACGACATAGGAATAGGAAAAGGAACGATCTGGAGTGCATCTAGCCAGGCCCTTTATTATTTATACGTTCATAAATATTATCGGTAT
The DNA here is from genome assembly GCA_030522805.1 of Leptomastidea abnormis. Lineage (NCBI taxonomy): Eukaryota > Metazoa > Arthropoda > Insecta > Hymenoptera > Encyrtidae > Leptomastidea > Leptomastidea abnormis. Next base: position 8,058 of record JAPYZE010012222.1, read on the forward strand.
TATTTTTGTCGGACCGACATAGTTTATTGTAAATGTTACTGCACAAGGTAGCAGCAAAATTACAATCTTGATCCAATCGTAATTTTTGTGTTCTATTTAAAAAAAGATTATTATCTTTTTGACATTCATCTAATAACTGTTGGTCAAATTCAATTGCACAATTGTCACTATTATCAGATTTTTTTTTCAATAATACCTTCAAAATAATGTTGTAACATTTCTTCGTTAGGTTTAAAATGTTTAGGATCTTCTAGAAGCTTTTATACAATGTTCAGCAAGTAATAATAATGCACGTACACTTTTTACTTTAACAAGTTTTGTTTTTTTAAATGTACACTACTCCATACACGCTCTGAAGAAGCATTTGAATGAGGAATGCATAAAATTATTGATATACATTCTGATAAATTTTTAAAGATTAAATTGTTTTCATTATCTTTTATTTTTTCGATTTTGTACCACAATACGTCAGGTTCGACTATATTTGATATTTCACTAGGTATATCATAGTTTAATAAATTTTTCAATTCTTTATTAATTATTTCAATATATTCATCATTGCCTTTCAAAATATGTATTATTTGTAATAATTCATTCAAATCATTGTGTTTATTATAGAAATCAAAATTTAAAGCATTCCCTGGATGTAAAAAATATATATTTTGTAAGTAATCATTGTCGAAATTATATCTGTCTTTAACTTGTGTACATAATTAAACCAAAAAATTTTGTCAATCTTTTAAGAAGTGTTTGATTGATTCTGCATAGTCAACATTTTATAATAATTCATATACTTTCTCCGGTATTTTCATATCACTTATATTTACCCAATGTTTTTCGTTTGATGGATCAATATCATTAATGCTAGATTTCTTTACATATTCATTATCAATAAACATTTTTAATATTTCGACGTATAAGGTTTGTATAGTGTGGCCTTCTTTTTGTACTATAGGTCCTTTTATCTGCAATACTTCTTGCACTTTTTGGAGTAGTAGGTAAATTTCTGTAATTAAGGCGTGATAAAGTCTATTCATAGGATTATCGGAATAATCACATAATTTTTTTAATGATTCGTTTTTGGGATCAATATTAAGTTCGCTTTTGAGAAATTCCCTCAATGCCAAATATCTTTTTAAAATTCTATCCAAACATTTAAAATACAAAAATCTTAATTGCGCATGGTGCCAACGTGAATTTCTATTTGGACTGGTTGAAAAATAGCTGTACACCATTGTCGGAATTACTTCAAAAATATTGTTAAATTGTCTTATAGCATATTTACCGACCAACTGCTGCAAACGATTTTTGCATTTCACTATAATGATCCCAGGTATTAATTTTCTTAGTTTTTCGGCAACAAAATTGTGTTTGCCCATCATACAGTTATAGGTACCAAAGCAAAAACTGATAATATTTGTTAAAGGGATGTTATTTTTGCTTCTTCGAAGAGGAAGCCATGTGATCATGACAAAAAAAATTTTTTATAAATTGTGTTAAAAAAGGTTTTTTATTAAGTAAGAAGTTAGAAAATATAATTTTTTCCTGTATTCACATTTTCGTGTACAGATGTGTGTATTTTTTTATGGACCAAAAAAAAATTATGATCCTATGTTTAGATTATAACGTGACAAAAAGGATTCGATGTATTTTTTAATGAGGATTTTGGAAAAAAATATAAAAAAAATTATTCGTCACACCCTGGGCGAAAGCGCAAGTTTCGGCCCGCTACGCAGACGAAAAATAGTATGCACACCACGGGAGCGAGTAAAGAAGCCTCAGATCACCAGGTCCCCTGGTTAATATCCTGGTGATCTGAGACCTTCTTTACTTTTGCTTCCTAGGCATGAAATGTACTATTTTTAGCGATCTCAGTTGTTTTTTTTTATTTTCAGTTTTAGGAAAAATGATTTTTTGCGATTTTAATATAGTAAAAATTAATATTTTTTTCCGGACAAAGTGCATTTTTAGAGAAAAGAAAAAGCTTTAATTTTTTTTTTTACTTTTTTTGTAGGCTATGTCAATTTTAAGTTATTGTCGAAAAATTATTAATTATTTAGAACCCATGTAACTTAAAAATTTCAAAAGATAATAATTGGAAATTTTAAAAAGATGTTTGCTTTATTTTTTTCTTTTCGAGGTTCAAATTTGAAATATATTTATCGATTAGTTTTTGAAAAAATTGCGAAAAACGGTTTTTTTATTTTATTCAAAAACTCGAGTAAATTATTAAATTTTGATCTGAAATTTACACCAGTTATGTTATTTTTATCTTAGACGGTCTGTATAAATTTTGGGCTTTATTAAGGGATTATTATTTATTGAGATATTGATTTTTTTTGTTATGTGCTGTTTTGAGCAGACAACTTAAGAGTCGAGAAAAACGTATTTTAACACCTGAAAAATAATGTGTTCGTATGTTTCGATTTTGACCGGACAAAGTGGATTCGATTCGTTTTTTGAAGAGGAATTTAGGGAAAAATATAAAAAAATTTTTTAGTTATCTTTAATTGTTTTTTTTTCATTTTTAGTTATCGGAAGATTGGTTTTTTGCGATTTTAACACATTAAAAATTAATATTTTATTTCTATACATAATACAGCTTTTAAAAAAAAGCATCAATTTCTTTTTTTTTTTTACTTTTTTTGTATGTATTTACTAACGTATTGTCAAAAAAGTAAATTTTATTTATTGGATTGTAACTTAAATAATATACTAGTAGATATTAATTTGAAAATTTTTACACAATATTTTTTCTATGGTCTATTTTATTGTTAAAATTGTCTAGCTTATAATCCATAATTCTATAAAAAAATTATTTAGCAATTAATATTTTAAAAATGTGATATAATTTTCTAGTATTAAAAATTTGTTGTTAAATGTATTTTAATTAATTTATATAAAAAAAACGTACCCTGCGGTGCCGGCGACACTATATAGCTTGATATTCGAAAAGTCAATTTTGCGTGCACGAAAAATAATGCCTAAGTTATCTAAATC
>JAPYZE010012289.1:0-10409 GCA_030522805.1 Leptomastidea abnormis
AAGGAATCGTGTAGTTCAGCCCCAGGACTATAAAAAAATTGAAAGTAACATAAAAATGGCAAGAGTGAATGTATCGGTCTGATAAAAGAGGGTAATATAACTAACGCCGATACTAAAGTACTGGCCAATTTTCAGATTCCGGAATGTTTTCTAGAAAAAGTTATCGCTATTATTGTACAGTCAAAAATTACAAAAAAAAGCCGAAAAAACGTTATTTCGGTTTTAAAATTTTATTTTGCAGTGGAATCCGTTAATTTCTTGTGCAAAAACTGCTAGTACAATTATGCCTACTATGTTTAAGAAACAAATTAAACTCATTAACATTGAAAGAATCGCGTCGTGTAGTTCAGCCCCCCTGTAGTTTGACCCCGCTCTCCCCTATATAAATTTTATCTGAGATGGCACTGTCTTACCTCTTATTTTGAAATAACCCTTTCTTACCCGGAGTTTGGAGATGGCACTCTTTTGCCTGAAAAAATCTCTGGCATCTTCTTAACCGGAAAAATCTGTGGCATCTTCTTGCCCGGAACCGACGATTTGATCTGCTTGGGGCAAGATCATTCCATAGAATTTTAGAGGCAAAAGAGTTCCATTGCAAAAATAAGGGCAAACAAATAATAATACCATTTCATTTTATCTAATGGAACTTTTTTCCACAAAAAAGTCCCATTAGATAAAAAGAAAAAACAAGGGTATTTTTTTTTCAACAAAGTGCAATTTCCCCAAGTTTGGTCAAAATCCAGCTCCCAAAGGTGAGACCTTCTCCTTGTTAGACAAAGGCTATTCATAAATTTTTTGCGCGTTTTTAAAGCTTTTTTTGTTCTAGTTGAAATTTGCTTAAAAAATTACACTAAATTTTAGACTGCAACTTTGTTGGCGAAATCGGCGTTTGATGATTCACGGGATACTATTTAAGTGGCTTTAAACATTTCTCAAATGTCAAATACTTTTTAGTGAAAGTTTTTAGCTTTAAAACTAAGCTTTATATTACCATTTTTCTAAAAAGGAATACTTTCAACTACAATAAAAATTTACCATGCGGATTACGAAACCTACGCTCTACCTTACTAAAAGCTACGCCGCCTGGCTTAGGGTGCAAGTTCTAAAGAATAATCCAAAACTTTTTTATTTCGACCAATTAAATTAAGCTACCGCAAGCAAATAAATTGTTATTGAATTTTTAATAAAACCATAGTTTTTTTTTTTTTTATATTCATTAATTTTATTTTTGGTTAAGGAATCATCTTATTTTAAAGAAAACAAACTGATTGACGTCAATTTCTTTTTTATTTATAATTGGAATTTATTTTATGTTTTTTTCGTTTTAGTTAAACCAAGTCAAAAAAACAATGTTGCGGGGATTGGGTAAATTATAATTTTATGAAAAAAAGTAAATAAATTAATTTATTTTTTCTACCTGAAAAAATAGGAAACTTTTTCAACTTACTCTAATCTACACGCGCACAACTTAAACAAATTTGCTTAATTCGTAGTCTAGTGAATAACAAGTTTAATGTAGGAAAACTAATACCGTTGACATATCATTGACGTTAGCAACAATTGTTGATTTGAGAATTGCGTCAAGATGAATTTACTCAAGTGACATTTTCTACTTTACTCGAATACTATTATTTACACGCGGGCACTTAAAACAAATTTTCACAGTTAGAAGTCTAAAGTGAATAACAAATTTGATGTATAACATTGACGTTAACAACAATTGTTAATTTAAGAATTACGTCAACGTGAATTTACTCAAATGCGCAAAGTGTCAAAAAATACTTTAAACAATTTACATTTGTGTACTTTTCTATTAAATTAATTTATTAATAATAATTTAGTGGCCTAATATCATCAAAGAAGTCTCCTTTTTTTTGGCGAACCAACAGAATAAGGACGAATCTGAACATAAAAAGTAGAACATTACTATTTAGAACAGAAGTTACTATTACTACTTTGCTAATAAAAAATATTTTTATATTTGAGTACAGTAATAGTTCGGTAAACTGCATTATTTAAGCGCAAATTATTTTTTATTTCATAATTTTTATTTTGATTTTGTTTGATAGCTTAAGTATTGCAAATGGTCTATTTTCAAAGGGTTTTCATATGTATTTTTGAATTTTAAAACTGGTACACACACACACACACACACACACACACACACACACACACACACACACACACACACACACATAATTACATAAAAAATTAATACTCTAAAATTAGAATCGAAAATATATCCAAAATGTAACATCCCGTCATCTGTCTCTTAGCTAAATTTCATGCTTTAATACTTAATATCTTTCTACCAATGAAAGCATCTTGAACTAAGCTAAGAGACATTTTTCAAATATATATTAAAATAGTATATTTCGACACGTGTGGGCAAGTCAGTTTTTCAGCCTTGAGGAGGTTCAAAAAATGCCTCAATGATAAAAAATGACTTTTTCTTCAGTGTTCAACGATATTTTATTCCTAGAGAGCCTAAAAATCATTTCAAAATTGCGATTTTTAGGCTCAAGGGAATAAAATAATTTATTTTTTCATTCTATGAAATTCAAATGTATGTTAGTTCAAACAACGTAAATTAAAAAAAATTATTCAATGATTGATGATAAAAAACCAAAAGAGTTTTTAGCTAATGCGGTCAATATTGATTTTTGCAGTGAACGCACGAGGCATGTGTAGACATACTTACATCATAAAGTGTTTACATTCTATTAGTTAACAATTGAGTAACAGATGTTATTTTAAATACAGTTTAAAATTCTTGAAAATGATTATACTATTATTTTAATATCTTAATTATATTATTAAAAATAACAATAAAAATATAATGGATTTGTTTAAGGAATAATAAAATTTTTAATGCTTTAGTAAATAATTAAAATATTTGTCGCTTAACATGAAAATTTAATATCTCTCATCTACTATTGTACTGTACATAGCTTGATAAAATAGTATTTTTCGTTACAAGTGCGAAAAACAGGTGTTCTTCGACAAGAAAGAAAATTGTCGCCCGAGCGTAGCGAGGAGGGTAAAGTTACGAACAATATTTTTTAAAACCAATTTGCGAGGAATTGAACAAAAATCAATGTTAAAGCTGGGCGTAATAAGACATACATATTTTTTCTAACGAAACCTAGCAACTTGCGTGAAATATATTACGCATGTAAATATATAATTTTACGCACGCTATAGCTATGTAGAATTTTACGCATATCGCTGAATAGAAGTTAAAAAAGAGTATTTTTTTATATATAAGTACGCGAAAAAGTAGAATGTTGACTCTCGGGATGTTTCCGTCCAAGCGAAGCGATGAAGAATAATATTTTTTGATACAACGCACACGTAAAGCCCGGTTTTACACAAGCATTTTTTGCTAAAAGTGCGTAAAACCAAACTTTACGCTCGGAGTATCAAAAATTTATGTTTTATTATGATGCCCAGCTGTCACGTTCATTTTTGTTCAAATTTTCGTAACTTGTTACAAAAAATATTGTTCGCAACTCGTGCGAGCCAATATTTTTAACTCATGTGATTGTTCACCTCTTTGCTATGCTCGAGCTACAACTTTCACACTCGTCGAAAAACACCTGTTTCTCGCACTAGTTGCAAAAAATACTATTTTAATTTTTTAACCTTCTTTTGAGCTAAATTTAGCATTCGAGGATTCCATGATTTATATTAGAAATCATACCTACAGTACAGCCTACAACATACTAAACTAATGGTTTGCCAAGGGTTGCACAAAATCTTATTTTCCGACATCGTTTAAAACTTTATTTGATTTTTTTGACAAAAAAAAACTAAAAATTCTGAAATTTTTTGAAATTTGCAAACATACATAAAAATATTGAAAATGTAGCTATTAAATTTTGTTACATTTTTAAACGTTAACACGTAATAAGTATGAATTTTGAAAGAAAATATGTAGCATTGATATCATACATGGAAAAATTGTGGGCTATCGAAGGAGAAAGCACAAACTTATCAGATCGTCTTGCTATCGTTGATTACGATCCTGAAATCAATTCGTGGGGTCCAATTCTTACGTCCCTAAGGAGATAAAGTCGCTTTATACGTACCTATAAAAAAATTTTTTTATAAACAAAAGGCCATTATTGACTCGTCGAAAATAAAATAGCGCATGCACCTCGGGCAAAGCTGGCCATTATGCCAAGTCCAGGACGACATTAATAGATATAAATAATTTTTAATTCTACTAGAGTCCCATAAGTGCACATACCACGCAAGTGGATTTTGTTAATGTAGAATTTATAAATTTAAAACTCGTGAATAATACTAATTTTATTTTACTTTACTAAAAGGGTTATATTCTCCTATGTTTATAATGTTTGTTTATTATATGTCATAATTCAGATGCAACTTAAGATTCGAAAAATTAACGCGATTTGAAAAATAAACAATAAATGCGCTAATAAACCGACCAATAGCAGCACGAATAAAAGTATAGAAATATTGTGCTTGATGCCGATAGGAGTGAACCTGCTAAATATCAACAAAGTAGAAGAAAATTTTATGCATCTTAATTATTCCCTTAATCTCAACAAAGTCTCGGTGCTATCTATAAGTTAATGGCCGTACAGCTAAGCTAGTGCCAACGAAAGCAAATAAAGAAGAATAGTACATATCTATGAAATAATACATTTTTAAATTGATTATTTTAAATAAAATTGGATAAATATTAAATAAAAAAGCTTTGGTACAAAAAACTTTAATTTTTAATACATCATATTGAATAAGTTTTATTTTTGTCAATTTTTGACAATACATTTTCTCACTATGGAGTGCAATTTCTCTCATGCTTATTCATACATTTTTTCATAAAATTTTTAAAGCCGCCTTGATTTTGACCTTGATTTGATCCTACTAATGATATTTGTGAACCAGTCACAGAATGCTGTGGTGATAAATTTGGCTTAATATTTTGATTCTTTTGCTGATTACCTGTAACTGTTAAATTCAATTAGCCACAGTTTACTTATTAGTGATTGATAATTACTTTTAGTATTCATTAATATATTTATTATTATATTTATGAGTAAAAATTTGTGTGTCAGATATCTCCATAAGATACTTAAAAAATTAATGTTTAAGAAATTTTAAAATAAAATTTTATATTGTTTCCATCTTATGAATTTGAAAATGATTATTAATCGTACTAAAACTCGTATAATTTTTTCAACGTATTTTTTTTAAAGTGGCATATTTCCAACTGATTTGTTATCAGGAGATCACCGGTTCAAATCCTACCCTAGGATTATGTTTTCGTTCATCGAATATGGATTAAAAAATTGTTATTGTAAATTTTTAATAATCTATATAACTGATGATATGAATAAAAATAAAAATTTCACATTCACTAATTCACGCATCAATGAAATTTCAAGTATTACCTTGACTTGGTCCTGGTAATGATTGTTGTGGTTTAGTTCCGTGTGGTGTAGTATTCGGGCTTAAAGCTGATAAGGCATCTTTCAAATCTATTAGTAGATCTTGTTGCTTTTTTATTTTCTCTGCTATGTCTGATTGGGACTTGTCCTGTTCTTCTGCCGCCGTACGAGAAGCTTTTACTTTTTTTACGTGACTATCTATTCGTTGCTTGAAAAAGGGAGGCATTGGTTTTGTTTTATATACAATTACTAAATCATTTTTTTCATACCTTTGCGAGTATAAATGATTTTCATTCTTTAAAATCTCTAGTTCTCTTTTCAAAGCAGCTTTATTAATAACTAATTTAGTTACCTGTAATTTTCAAATTAAATAAGCTACAGTTGACTTATTGCTTTCAGCATTTATCAATACGTTTATTATGTTCATAATGAAAAATTCAAATGGGACAACTCTACAAAACACACACTCGATGTTTAAAAAATTTCAAATTAAAATTTTATATTGTTCTGATCTTATGAACTTGAAAATGATTATTATTCGTATTAGTATTCTCATAATTTTTTTTAAACGTATTTTTTCGAAAATGACTCAATTTTCAACTGTCTGAGAGCATAAGTTATTAAATGATTTTGAGAACTAAAATTTTTATTATATCTTATTAAATATAATACTATCATAAAAATCGCAACTGATCTGTAATCAGGAAGTCATCGGTTCAAGTCGATTTAAAATATATGTTGATAAATTTTTAATAATTTATTGTCGATTATATGAATAAAAAGAATTAATTTAATAAATAGAAATTAAAATCTGCATTAAATAAAGCACGCACTAGTAAAATTTCAATAATTACCTTGACTTGATCCTGTTAATGATTGTTGTGATTTAGTTTCATGTGGTGTAGTATCCAGTTTATTTTGCTTCTGACCTTTATATACATCATACTCTCTTTCGATTAGGTGTAAATTAAATTTTGCTGAATCTAAAATACTTTGTAGATCTCTTTGAGCTTCTATTTTTAAATTTATATCTTGCTGGTTATCGTACAAATCCGCTCTTCTACGCTGCTTATCTACTTCTTTTACAATAGATTCTAATTGTTGTTGGTACTTGGGAGGCAGTTTATGATTTTGACATAATTGTATTATTGGACTTTTGTCATATTTTGACAAGTCTTCACGATTATCTGCCTTTACCCTATTCAGTTCTTCTTCTAATGATTTAATATCGCGAGTTGGCTCACTATTTCCAATTTGTGGATCATTGCCTGTAATTATTAAATTTAATTAGCCACGATAGACTTGGTAGTTGATAATGACTTTTTATATTTGTTATTATATTTATTTTTATATTTATGAGTCTAATTGAAGTGTGACGTTTTCATTAGACTTAATATATAAAATCTCTAAGACTATATTTAACTTTAAGAATGAATGTTTAAAAAATTTCAAAAAAAGATTTTATATTGTTTTGATTTTATGAACTTGGAAATGATTATTAATCGTATTAGTAATCGTATGATTTTTTCAACGTATTTTTTCAAAATTACATGTTTTTAACTATCGTACATCATAAGTTAATAATCGATTTCGGGAACTAAAATTTTTATTTTATCCTGTTAAATTTCCCCCGTTTGTTGCATTTTCCTTCAATTTCGCCAACTTCCCCTCCCCCCACCCTCTTCTCCTCATTTTTCCTCCTTATATTCAGTCGACCGCCATTTGCCTTTAACAATCTCAAGAGTCGCTACTCAAATATCACCAGAGGATCGACCTTTGTCTTCTTCGGGTTAGATCTTCTAGGAATTGGGAATTGGTCATTTCTCAGCGAATGCTGGGAAAATATTCGTATTGAAGAAGAAGAAGAAGAAGGAGAAGAAAAAGATCTTATTAAATATAGTCTAGCTAAACCTGCTTATAAGAGGTAAAAATCCCAACTAATTTATAATCAGGAAGTTGCCAAGTGCAATCCGGGGCATATGTTTTTCTTTCATCGTATGTCGATTAAAAAATTGTTGTGATAAATTTTAAACAACATACAATGAATAATACCGATAAAAAGAATTTAATATTTTAAATAAAGTTAAAAACTTGCATTTAATAATTTACGCACTGATTAATAAAAATGCAGTAGTATATCTATCTTTTATTTCGCCCAGAATTACTGATTAAATCTACTCCTTGACATTTACTTTAGACGAATAAAATTACATTACTCTGGTAAATTAAAGTTACTTATTATATACATAAATCAAAAGTTAAAAATAAAATATTTTTAATATTTTTTTTATAAAATTAATAACGAGAACGCATAATAATGATGTCATTTTGATTATTATTATTACCTTACAATTAATTAATTTAAAAAAATCAAATACAATATATTTTATAAATAATAAATAAATTAAAAAGCTTACCTGAAACTTGTAAGATGCAGCCGATTGAAACTAGGAAAAAGGAAACGAGAATCGTTTTTAAAGCCATTGCGTTTGCGTTTCAGTAGTATAAAAATCTAGAATTATACTTTGAAACAAACTGATACTCTTGCTTCAAAATTGCTCGTTTATATACACGATATTTTTCTTATCTTAATATGTAGAAAAGCATGAATTACAAATTTTACGGATACGTGGATCGTCTTCAACTATTTTCAATATTTGTACAAATAAGCGTCATTTCATGTGGTATATTCGAGCTTATCCTCTTTTATCTGAAAATGTAATTTGTAGAAGTACATTTTATTATTTTTCTTCTCATCCATCGCATTTAAAATCCTTTGCTACAATATAGGTACATTTAAAAAGGCATTAACTCGGTATTTGTGTTTAGTAGCCTGTATCTGTATCTTTAGTACTAATCTCGATTATCAAAAAATTTATTAAAAAAAATTTTAAAATAAAGTTTAATGCCATAAATACAAATATTTTAAAAACATTTTTTTCAAATAACCAATTTTTTCCTAAAATTATTGTTGCTAATATTGAGTTTGAACAAGTCATACATATATAAACGTATTTCTTGAAATTAATGCTATTGTCTTCTTTCAGAAATGTAGTTTAATATTACGGTATTCAAACAGAATCTTTTATATTGTACATTGGAAAGTTAGTCAAACAATTATTATTCATTTATTTTTTATTTATTTATGTATTAAAAACAGATAATAAAATTAAAAGAATTGATAAACAAACTTAACAATTTTATAGTTGAAAAAAGAATTTTTTATTAAATCGATTTTTGTTAATTTTTGTCAATAAAATTATGTTTTCGAAACTTTTTGTAATTTAAAAGTCGAATTTTCTATAGCTAAATATTTTTTAAAAACTGTAAAAAAAACTACTTCAATACAACGATTTTTTCACTTTACAATGCTCTAGTTTTAAAGCTACAAATTATTTTTTGCTTCCTCGAAAAGGAAGCATTGTGATTGTGCAGAAAAATTTTTTTTATGATGTAAGAAGTCGAAATATATTATTTTCTCAAAAAAAAATATTCGTGTCACCACTTTTTCGTGTATGGATGTACGTATCCGTTTTCTTAATCCAACTTAAAAATTATTTCTATCTTTCGATTTTGACCGGACAAAGTGGATTCGATTTGTTTTTTTAAAAGAAATTTGGGAAAAAATATAAAAAAAAATTTTATATAGCTCCAAGTAAAAAAGCAACAAACTTATTTTTATGAAAATCATTACATTTAATTTTTTTGCGTCTACATATATAATCAATTTCAGACTGAATTTTTCGTAAAACCATAGTATTTCTTTTTATGTTTATTAATTACATTTTTGGTTAAGGTATCATTTAATTTAAAAAAAAAACTCATTGACATCAATTTATTTTCCATTTAATTTTAATTTATTTTATATTTTTTTAATTTTAGTTAATCAAGTTAAAAAACAGTATTGCAGAGATCAAGTCGAATAATTTTATATAAAAAAAAATAAATTTATTTTACCGATCTGATCAGATAGGAAACTTTTTTCACTCATTCCAATTGACGCGCGTAAAACTTAAACATATTTGTTTAATTCATAGTCTAATGAATAACAAGTTTGATCTAGAAAATGTAATATCATTGACATATCATTGAAGTTACTTCAATTGTTGATTGAAGAATTACGTCAAAGTGAATTTACTCAAGTACCATTATTTATCCATTTATTCAAATACTTTATTTATACGCGCACAATTAAATAAATTTGCTTGTCATAATGTAATAAAAAAGCTGTTAAAATAAGACCGGATAATAATTCAAATATCCAATTCAAACGAGTGAAGAAAATTTTTTTTTCATTCTATGAAATTTAAATGCATATTAGTTCAAGGAACATAAATTATAAAAAAAATATTCAGCTGATAATAACGTGGCTTCGGCGTTTAGTGCCGTATCATGAAAGGGGGAACTTTGGGGCAAGTATTTTAAATACTTATTCATGTTTATTTTTTCAATAATTGTATTCGTTATATCAATATTTAAATAAACAAGTAGGAAACCGTGAAGAAATTGTCAAAACAGCAATAGTAATAATTTTTTTCGTCCGGACACCTTATGTCGATTTGACGCTCCTGCCTATCATTCACCAATCAACTACAGCGAAATATATGGCGCATGCGCATCTACGGTAGTTTTAACCAGCTATTTTTATTTTTGATACTTTTGCAGTGATTATATTTAAATTAAAGTGGCTAACACAAGGTCTTTTTTAACGTAAAATATATATTCCTCATAATCTAAAGTATTAAAATAAATTTTATTTCTTAAATTCTTTTGGACCGTTTTAACGTATTGAGCTATTATATGAGAAATCCCATAATCTTCCATGTTAAATTAATGATTTTTTGTTAGCTATTTTCTCCTTTCTTCTAATGAAATCTTTGATGCTTTAATAATAGATATTTTCGTAACAAGGGCGTAAAATACGTCTTTTTCGCACGAGTAGTGATCACCGCACACAAGTCGTTGGCGAAGCCGATCACGAGAGTACAC
>JAPYZE010012291.1:0-11952 GCA_030522805.1 Leptomastidea abnormis
AATTTTTTCTTACTTCTTACATCATAAAAAACATTTTTAACACAATTTATAAAAAAAATTTTTTGTCCTGATTACATAGCTTCCTCTTTGAGGAAGCAATTTTAACCAGACAATTTTTCAATGAGCAACAATGAGAAAGCTCAAAATTGACTTGCAACAGCAGAAGCGGAAAATCTTTATTTTCTTTATTTTTTTTTTTATATCGCGCCTCCAGCTTTCACCGTAAAAAAATAAATAAAAAAAAGGTAACGTTGGAAAGCTGTGAAAAGGAGTGAGAAAAGCGTAGGAAACATTTTTCACGGCCGAGTTTTCCGTCTTTGCAGCCGTCATAAAATATTCATAATTGCGCGCGCAAAACGATGGGTGAAGATTTTTTTTTTATTTTCAGCTGAGATTTCAGGGATACTGGTTTTTGTGGAGGGGTAGTTGAAAGAAAAAAAAAAGAATTCATGTTTAAGGTCATTAGCTTGAAAATATGAACTTGAAAGCTGTGAGATTTTCCTGTAAATTATACCAGGACGGTATATATGCCTTCGTGTAATAATTAATTCAACATCGTTTGTGCATTTACTCCGACACGATTCACGAAGTAACAAAAAAAAAAAAAAAAAAGAATTTCAGAGTAATTTATAGAATATCAATTACTATGGGATCTAGAGGAAGGGAAAGAAAAGGAAAGAAGGGGAGTGGATGGTGGAGGATATGATTACATTTGCTTGTATGGTATATAAAATGAATGAAATAATTTATGAGCGATATTCCAAAATTATTATTCTCTCGCTTATAAAGGTTATATCGAGGACTCTGCATTGTAATTTCATTACTGACGATTTTGCTATCTCTCCATACTTAATTAAATTTTCTCTAATTATATAACTATATATATACGTTATACTTTACTAATAACATTATTTTATTACAATAAAAGGAAGGAAGAATAAAAAAAAAATAAAAGAAAAATTTGTTATATCAATTATTCACATACAAAATCAATCAGTTTTGGCTTTATCAAGAATATTTTGTAATTATAGATGTTATTAATAAAATGTAATTCATTATAAAGTGTACTTCAATTCGATACATCCAAATTTTCCAAAATTTATTATTTCCATTCAACAATTCGCATATATAATTTAATATTAAACTTTAAATAACAATATAAATTTATCTCTCATTCAAATTTAATACCATAAAGAACAATCAAATAAAATATACACCTTATAAATTTACTCACTCAACCACATTAAATTAAAAAAAAAATATATTACATTAACACCTTAAATCTCATCCCAATCCTCTAACACGACTCATTCCCATAAAAAAAATTTTAAAAATCTCAAACCTACAAACAAACAAACCACACCCACCCACTTATACATATATAAACAAAGAAAATCAAGTATCCCTTCCAAATATCCAAATAATTTTACCCTCAACTAAACACAAACCCGCATGTCAAACAAATATTTGTTTTCTCCATCCATCATCAAATTTCATCCCTTTTCCTCTCTCTCTCTCTCTCTTCTCTTCTCTCTATCATCAGTGTGAAATTGCCCTAAAACAAGTGTAAATTGACGCGTAAACTCTCTCTCTTTCTCTCTCTCTCTCTCTTCGTCGATTCATCGTCAATCGTTTGTGAACATTGATCGACGCCTACAACTAAACGAACAAAAAAAAAAAAAAAAATCAACGCTAGTGGTAGATGACCATGTAGATTTTGTTCATTTAATCACGTTAGTAAAAGTCTATTCTGCTAACACTCAATAATAAAAGCACACACCTTCTCTTTTATAACAATACATGTATACATTTAACAGCTGCTATAAACCCGCTTCTGATCATTAGCTCGAACGTTATAACATTTTAATGGTTATAACATAGGAAAAGTTAAAAGACTGTGAGAGTGTATAGAAAGTAATTCGATGCTCATACGCGTGTCGATTTTCACATTCGTATAACCCTGTCATCATCTGTCGTTTTTTCGATTTTTATCCATCTCCTATCTCCCTTTTAAAACTTGTTATTTTATATATTGTTTTGATTGCGTATTTTTAGATTACTATATCGAAGTGAGAGAAATTTGTGTTCAATTCTTTTATTTTTTGTCCTTTTTTTATCGTACGTGTTATTTGAGTGGAAAATCGATCTGGTTTTTACTGTGTGTTTTCGTTTTGTTGCGTTGATAACGATGACATTATATTGTGTTAACAGGATATTCCATAGGGAAGTATGTGTGATATTTTCACACTTCTGGCTTTATTTTGTCGAGGAGTGTGTTGGTGGTGATGATGGTTTTTGTTAAAGCTTTGCAAGTGTATGGTGCTAATGGATAATTTTTTTATTATACCAAAAAAAAAAAAATTTTTATGGAGCAAATGAGCTTTTTGCGTATTATACTTATAAAATTAACGGATTTCGCGTAAACGTATATTTTCAATTTGAAAATTTTCATATACCATACATGTTGGAATACACGAGGATGTATGTGTTGTATACTTTCAATTCCATTTCCGACTGGATAACTTACGTAAAGGTATAAGAGAGGACAGATAGAAATAACAAAAATTCACGACGACAACTACGTACGTGTATGCTACTACGTACATTTCTATTGGAATCTCGTAAGCGGAGAGATACCAAAAAAGTTTATATATATCGAGATATAAAAAGAGTATTAAGGATTCATTCGTTGGAAGGAGAGAAAAATGAAATAAAAAAAACGACTACCGATCCGTTATTCTCGCGCGCAATTTTTGGAGAGTGCAGTGGTTGTATTAGCTTTTGGTATATATATATATATATATATATATATATAGGGAAGTTCAGTCGGGTGTACACCAGAGACGGAGATATCAGCTTCGAAGTATCGCCGAGGGACGACGTTTCGAGAATATATATTCTTAGCTACCTACTGGTATATAAGGGTATAAGGGTGGAGTTGGAATTTTGTAAATGTGTGCGGAGAGAAGGGAGGGTAGGATTTCGATATACTCGAGATGAGGTACATGAAACTAAATATCTTTGGGCAGTCTTATGTCTAGATGGAAGGGAATGAAAAGATTTTCGTAGTTTTTGGATCAATTTATAGGAAATTGAAAGTCTTTAAAAAATTGTTATGGTATGATTATAAAATTGTATAGATGTAATAAAATTTAAATATTTTAAAGAAAATTTTTTAATAATCACTCATAATTTAGTATTTTAAATAATTTTTATAGCTAATTCAAGTGATACCAGAAAATTTTAGTGAATTACAACTGAATACAAAAATGTAATAAGTTAAACCGAAGGAGTAAAAGTGAAGAAGGTAAAAAACGCAAGGAAAATGTGATGGAAGTAGTAAAAGAAAGAGGAGGAAAGGAAAGGAAAGGGAAACGAGATGGAAACATATGAAACTATAACTTTTGGTGGTGTGTCTGTCAAAACTATGTCAACCTGACTCTAAAAACACCAAGGCAAGAATAAAAAAAAAGTTACGTAGAGTGGAGATAAAGATGAAAAAAAAGAACGAAAGCGGTAGGTAAAAGTACTTTTCGAAACCTTCTTAGCTATATACTCTGTCTTTTTATATCTCTTGGCTTGGGGTGACTATAAAAGCAGAAGTCGAACGTTCTGGGAATATTTTTACCGACTCAGATATAACATTTTTCTTGTTGGAATCTTCTAAAATTTGTCATGCAATCTCTCACTTATTGATTTTTCATATGGAAAATTTTATGTTCGATGTATATTTCTTTTATTATTATATTTCGCTTTTTTTTTCTTTAGAAATATAAAATATTCGATTGAAGAAACTAAAACGACAATGTAAAAGCATTTATTTTGTGATATTTTTAATTAACATCTTACGAATAGTATAATTGATCTTAATATTGTTTAACTTTAAATTGTGTCTGACGAAACACGGCTTTTACTACTTATCCTATTTTACGCTATTCCAATAAACGTTTTGCTGCCTTCCTTAACCCGTAAATTTTTATTTATCTCCTCTTAAAAATTGATATTTTCCTGTGTACTCAATTCAAATCTTATTTACAACAAAACAAATCCAACATACATCCAACAAAAATAAAATAGAAATCAAAGATCATAAGCTTCACGCTAAAAATCATTAAAAAAAAAAAAAAAATCAATAAATCTCAAAAAGAAAAAGGGCCATAGTGATCATTCAGCCATTTAATCCCAGCAAACACACCCGCTTAACAACAACTAGAACGCTAGTACAACCAAACGGAGTGAAAGGGAGTAAGGTAATAGCAACGACTATAACGATCTGCATGCATAGAAGTGAAATAGAGAGGTTTGGGTTGGTATTGCAACCCAAAACGAGAACACTAGCTAAACCGAGTCGCGCAAACGAGGATAAAGACAGTGGTACAAGCATCGAGCCTAGAGAGACTCCGGAAGCTGTAGAAGAGTGAGAGAGAGAGAGAGAGTTAAACTCGCGAACGGCGACGCGTAGAGCGCAAACATCGGGCGCCGTAACAGGGGATAGGGAGGGGGTGTATACTGCTGGTCAAGCATATTTGCGTGGTGTGGACGGTCATGCGAGTGTACGAGTGGAAGTATACGCGCGAGCAAGAGCGCGTGAGAGGTCTCACTGCCAACATTTCACCACCATTAGCATTCAATTACCCGATTATACTGGTATATAGCATATATATAGCGATATGTGTTGGGGGGGGGGGGGGGGGGGGTCTCTTCGCGCATTCGTGCATATTAGCGATTCGAGTGCCGTGTGGCTACGATGAGACACAATAGAAGAGAGAGAGAGAGAGGCCTTGTATGCACCCGATATTGTTTGCGGATTCGCGATTGCTGAGCCAAAAGAGCTGGATAGAGAAAGGTCATTTTACTACATATATTGTAGCTCAACCGAGCGCTGGTATGCTGATTCTGCCAGATGGCTCTTTCCTATGATCATGTGTGTTGACTGTGGTTTAAGTATTAATGTGTGTATATATACATATGAATTTTGTTATTTTTAATTATGTTTTTGTGTAAAGAACACGTGTGTTTGTATGTTTTGTGTTTTTGCATTAATTAAAATAATTTTATAGGGGATGGTACAAAAATATTTTTTAATTTTTTAATTACTTTCAACTGTGTGTATAAACATCTGTGAACGTTTGTTAATATATAGCGTGTGATGCTTGAAATAATCGAGAAAAGAAGAGAGAGAGAGAGAGAGAAATAAAAACACGTGTCATAGCAATTGCTATTCATTTTCCACATGTGTGCCTTTTTAAAAAATTCGTAGCCGAGAACGACATGCTATAGCTAACTCGATGTAAAAGAAAAAAAAATATTAATATCGCAACCCATTGCTTTTTTTAACAACTTGCTCGTATAGTCAATCTCTGACGCTCATCTCACTCTTTTTCTCTCTTTACTAAAATAAAAAAAAAAATGATATTTTGAAATTTCACGACGCGACACACGCGACAATAGATTATATATAGAGAAACATGAACCTGGAGCGTCGATGTAATTATAATCGAACGTCGGGTTAGTTGAAAGGGGTATGAGTGGTGTACGCGTGAAAGTGGAAAATCGTGATTGATATGGGGTAGAAGAGAGAGAGAGAAAAAGAGAGAGGGGATGCCTATAGGGAATAAAAAGAAGTTAATTAGCCGCAACCGACCATCCCGTGACTAATTAGTTTTGTAGAGGGGGGGATGCTATAGATCGAGCTTCTAAAGAGTAGAGGAGACAAGTTTTTTTTTTTTACCGATTTATTGTCGGTGTGAATATACCCACGTTCTTGCAAGCATTTAGATCGCGATGCCGTCGTCTGGATTCTTTGAAGAATTTACGAGTCTCTTTTTTTTTATGGGATGGGAGAAGGTCGTAGTGGAATTGCGTTAATTGATTTAATTTTTGACACGCTGGTTGGTTGTTTTATGTTTCCTGCAAGGTTGAATTATTCGTTTTAATTAAGTACATTTTTAAAGCTTTTACTCCTACATGCTTCATTAATTTATTTTAAATAATATTATGTTTGTAGTTTTAATTTTGAAAATTTTGTGATATTATTTATTTATTGAGTTTAAAAAATTGGAAATGTAATTAAATAGTTTTCATTGTTTGATTATATTTTGAATTTTTAGAAATGTAAGTTTTATTTGTTTTAGCATTAATTCATGATATTTGATAAAATAACTGCTTTTATATAATGATAAAAGAATAATGCGAATTTAATTTCTTTATGTTTCTTAATCCTGCACTTGTAATAGCAGAAATGTATTCACTCGAATAAACATAACGAAATATATTAATTTTTAGTTATAACTTTTTTTATTTTTTTTCAATGCAGACGGATTTTTCTCGTTACTTTGTTTTTAAAATGCTAAGGTAAATTAAATTATACAAAAGTACTTGCTCATCTTTTTTCGGAAAATTTTGAAAAAGATTGAATTATGAAAATTGCATTGCACAGAAGATTAAATTAAAAAGAATTAAATTTTATATGTAAGAGTTTTATAAAAAAATAATCACATTTCATACTATTTTTATGCATGAATATTAGAAGTGTAGTATATTAAATTTTAATAACATTTATACACACAATAAAATATAAAAATCGCAGCATTACTTATGATATCGCAAACTTGCATTAAAGATACAAAACTTTATTTTCTCTCTGTAAATAATTCACATATATTTTTTTTTTATTAAATTAAGATATTTCAGTAAAAAATTGATATAAAATTAAATAACCACCACTGAATTTATCTATCATCAAAATAAGAAAAATTCAAAGCATCTAAACGACAATTAAAAAAAAACTCACAAGCAAAAAAAACTCCTTCGCACCAAATTCATTCCTCTTTTACCCCCATCATTTCGCCACGTCACAATGACTCACACGGTCAATTCATAATCTCCCCTAAAAAATCTAAAAATGTAATTAAGGTCAACTTCCGGCGCCAGTCTTTTACAAAATCCTATTGCTCACTACCATATATACACACACACACACACATACAAAACTCACGTGCGAATCTATGCTAATTAAAAGCCCAGACGTTTTACAACACGCGACACAACACACATATAATTTTACGCATAGAAAGGCTTTAGAATCAATGCGAGAAAAGTTTTATGCATTCATTTATGCAAACGATCTCTACGACTCTCTCTCTCGCCTTTTTTTCTCCATCCACTCTTTTTTTTTTTTTTTTATATTATTGGTCACGAAAAGTAAAAAGTGGTAGAGGGGTTAAATCGAGCTACTATATCGCATCAAGAAAATCTTCACGGTCGCGCAAGCTCTGCAATAGGCGTGAAATCCTGAACGACTGAGGGGCTTTCCCTGTATATATATATACATATATATCCAACTGTTAGATCGCGAGCTTATTAATATGTATGCCATGGGCTGAGGTGGTGTTAAAAGAGCTACGCTTGAGTCTATGGTGGCTGCTTCTTTCGGAAGCACTTTACTCTCATACCCCTCATTTCTTTTTTATAACACACCTCCCGCAAAATAAGTTTTAGTATGATTTTCAATAAAACTTCCGAAGAGAAAGTATTTTAAAGAGAACAGAAATAATGTCAGATTTAAAAAAAAAAAGATTTAATTGTTAGACAAAGTCGTTGGGTAAACCGATCATTAAGTTAGAGTAGATGAAAACGATCAGCAATTAGACAACAGTTAAATTTCAAGTTAGTGGTAAAATTAATCGGAAAACGAGTTAGTCTCATTACTAATTGATAAATGCGATTTCATTTCCGGTTTACTACCTCCTTTACCGCCAAATTAAAATACGCACACCACCATACATATACATACATATATTAACCGGAAGCTCATATCGTTCTCGTTTAAATAATAATCCCACGAAATGCACGCGCGCGCGTGTGTGTGTGTGTGTGTGCAATAATATAATAAACAATCACTTCAATTATTCAAATTTCCATTATAATTCCCCTTTCCCCCTTCTACTAACATACATATATAGCAATAGATTTACAGTACGAGATATCAAAAGCATTAGCGCGTAGAGCTCGTGTCATCATATCCTCTGTGAAAAGTGAAAAATGAGCTTGATGTTCCGGGTGCAGAAGCAGTTAGTATTCTTCTCTTTCTACCTTTCCTTTCGGATACCAGAGTCATAATTAACTTTTTGTTCCACATATATTCATATACTCTCTGATATTATATTAGAGAGAAAGAGAGAATAAGGGTATATATATATATATATATATATATATATATATATATATATAAGCTCGTTACAATCTCGCGCTTTAAAGCTCTATCGGATACTGAACCGTTAATCAACCGATTGATAATAGTATCCGTTAAAATGATAAAAAAAGGAGAGCAAAATGGGAAAGAGGGGATTTGTATTATGGGATGATGTTTTGGGGTAGGGTAAATTCGTACGATAATTATCATAAATCACTCAGGATGTGGTGTAATAAGCTTGAAATTTTGGGGCTGGGTTCAAAAATGAACCCTTTTTGCTGTAGTCTATATTTCCTATGTATATACGAAAAGTTGTTCAAAAGACAATAGATTGAGTATATAAATTAGTTGGAAGTTTGTGTAAAATTGGGTTGTCTTTTATATTGTGATCATGTATAATATAGTGTTTATATTATGTACATGTGGGGATCTGACACACTTTGAAAGTCAATTAAAATAAATAATTAATATCTTTGGGAGTGATTTAATTGTAAATAGGTAGAGGATGATTTATACTTGGATAGGTAGAGGATGATTTATACTTGGGTGAATTTTGTTCTTTTGATAAGTCATAAATATTTAACGACTACATGAATAATTATATAAGAAAATTATATTAAATTGAAATAATTTAAAAATTTATAATTTGTTCAAAGATAAATTAATAAATCAGAAAAATAATTTTTACAAAAAATATTAATCAAAATAATAAAATAAATAATTCGTTTTATATTTTCACATATATTCAAAATACAACAGTTGTATCTTGTTCAGATCACAACAAATATTACAAACTACCACAGCATATTATCATTCCAAATAATATTTCTCTGTAACAGACTACCAACGACTCTCAACGTAAAATATATCGCAGCTGTAAAAGCACAAAAAAAAAAAATCATCCAACCATTGTACACATACACAAAACTGTACAGAAAAAAATAATATATAGATCATCAACTACGAGAAGAGGGAGAGGGGGGGGGAGTAGGAATATAACACGTCGGGTAGCGTAATTATGCAAGATATATAACGACACGTGCCGTTGACATTATTTACGCGTAGTAGTATATGTGTGTAGTGGGAAAATGACCGTTAGCAAGTATAATTTTTAACACGCATTCTGTTAGACTGACCCTTACTACCTTCTACTCACTCTCTTTCTCTCTCTCTTTTTTTTTGCAAATTTTACGTATATACACTTTCTCTTTATTAATATATGCGTGTGCGTGTGAAAAGTAGTCACCCCCTTGATTCTTCATTCTTTTTTTTATTCTCTCTAGCTCTTGTTCTTTTGTTCTCGATTATTCGCAATTCAAATATATGCTGCTACCACCCTTTTTATTATTCGTCCTCTCTCTTCTCTCAAACTTTTATTTATTCATAGACCACGAGACGATTTTTTTTTTTATTTTTTTATTTTTATTATGTCACTGCGTTGAAAGTTTACTTTGTGAAATCGTTTGAAAACACCAACACCTACAAATACACATTCATACATACATACATACAAGCATAGTTACAAATGTGTGGTTTCATTCTTGACGTATACCAAAGCTAAATTGACATTTCTAGTTCATACAGTAACGAAAAGCCGATTTTTAGTCAAGAGTTGGTAGATATAAACTGACCAAATCCTCCCTACCACCCCCTCTCTTTTTTTTCTTTTACTCGCCTCTCACGCCAATAAACGCAACTCTGCGCAAACATTGTTGGGTTTGTCTGATTTATTTACTTTGAATTTTTGTGTGGGGGCTACTCTGACGTTTATTTGAGAAAAAGGGGTTGGCATTCAAGTGTGTTGAGGGTGTATGAGTATGTGTTGTATGTGTGGTTGTGTAATTAAGTGCGCATATTTTTGTCGTTTATTTTATGGTCAAATATATAGAGTGGACAGTGTGGTACTTCTGGGTGTTTGTGTATTTATGTTTTTACTTGATTTTGTATAATTGCTTGGATATATATATATATATATAAATACATATGTATATACATATAGATATAATAAAATTTAAAATTTGGTCGTGCTTTAATTATAAC
This sequence comes from Leptomastidea abnormis, assembly GCA_030522805.1. NCBI lineage: Eukaryota > Metazoa > Arthropoda > Insecta > Hymenoptera > Encyrtidae > Leptomastidea > Leptomastidea abnormis. The sequence continues at coordinate 10,235 of JAPYZE010012291.1, forward strand.
GATAGATCTTGATTAAACTTATTCTATTCACGTACAGAAACAATATCAAATTATCAAAAAAGAAAATAAAAATATTACAGCTTAATCAAGAAACTTTACAAACAAATATAATGACATAATAATAACACAATATTTATGCAAATGTAAATATTATATATAACAAGAACAGTAAAATAAAGAGTATACGTAATTAATTTTTATTCACCCGCATCTCTCTCTTTCTCTCTGCTCTGCATTAAAATAATATTCATCCACTCGTTTTCCATCTGTTTTAATTGAATGCCATATAATTACAGATCCTTAATAACATTACAGTAGTAACACTAGCATCAACACCAGTAGTAGTAGTAGTAATAGTTATAATAACGTAATAGCGAGGAGTTATTAATAACACGGAGCATTAAAGCAAGAGAGGGAGATAGAGAGTATTAGAATACGCGTCACAGTACATTTAACGTTAACGAGATATATCAAAATTTTCCCTCCTCTTTTCTCTCTTACTCTCTCTTGCAGTAAATACGTCAGCCACATGAATTTATAATTTCACTCTCCAACGCGTAGTATAACTCCGCGAGTATATATAATTCGAAAATCCGAGCTGCGTATATAATTTGCCAACGTTTCACCGCCTCTTATACATGAACTACATATATATATACTACCTATCCTTCCACTATGCATATAAGAATTTTCGTCCAGTGAACTATAGGTATGGTACTTGTATATGAGTACTGATTTCGTATTTTTTCCTAGTTGCAGAAACTTGCTTTTTTTTAGATTTTTTATATTCTTTTTCGTAGATGTCAGCAAGAGAAGAAGAAGAAGAGAGAAATTTTCGATCGTAAATTTACCAATAATGTAAATACCCTTTCACTTTCTCTCTCTCTCTCTCTCTTTTTTTTGCTTTACCCTATGCGACGGAAATCAGTGCAAAAATTTAAATTGGAATATTTGAATATATCAACCAACCTTCCATATAAATATATAGCTGTCAATTTCACGAATTTCTTATAAATTGTAAACATGTACGGTTACGACGAAATAACAATAAAAATTGATTCTATTCAAATTTTATGATTTATTCTTGATGTATATGATTTTTGAATGACGAGAATAAAAATTATATGTATATTGACATATTATTGTATTTAAATTATATGAAAAATGAACGAATGAGTATGTTGAAATAATTTATTGTGAATTTGTTTGATTGGGCGTGAAGAATATGTTTTGATGTAGAGAATAAAAATAGACATGATGGTTTGATAAATTGCTTTATAAAAGTATAATTTATTTTTATATGAAATTTAAATGAAAAAGAATAAATGATAATAATTAATAACTTGACAATTAACCAAAGAACAAAATCAACAAACACAACATAAGCTTCAAGCTCTTCTATATACACACACACAATCTCAAAAGTCTCAGTACATCTCCTTCACACACAAAATCATCAAGCCTATCCTATACCTACACACTCAACCTTAACAATCCAGTCCCACATTGTCAGGAGGAATACCTCTCGTCTCTTAGCTTTTACGATCGTCCAGATATCACATCCCTTCCTCCTTCCTTTTCTTACCTTAACCATATAGTGTTAAAGCAGCAGTAGCAGTAGCAACGACGCAGTGATTTACGGGTAGGTACGCTAGCGCAAGCATAACCAAGACTCTAAAGTACCACCACGTGCTCTTTCACTTGCTCATAGTCTCTCT
>JAPYZE010012311.1:0-17149 GCA_030522805.1 Leptomastidea abnormis
ATTTTAAGTATATTTTAACTGTTTTTATATCATAGATGCATCATAATCATTATGCAATCAAACTGCAGTTGCACTGCATTTTGAGTATATTCCAACTGTATTCAAACCATAGATGCATTATAATCATAATGCAATCAAACTGCAGTTGCACTGCATTTTGATTATATTACAACTGTATTCAAACCATAGTTGCATCATAATCATAATGTAATCAAACTGTATTTAAACCATACTTACATCATAATCATAATGCAATCAAACTGCAGTTGCACTGCATTTTGAGTATATTCCAACTGTATTCAAATCATAGTTGCATCATAATCATAATGTAATCAAAATACAGTTGCACTGCATTTTGATTAGATTACAACTGTATTCAAACCATAGTTGCATCATAATCATAATGTAATCAAACTGCAGTTGCACTTACATTTTGAGTATATTCCAACTGTATTCAAACCATAGATGCATTATAATCATAATGCAATCAAACTGCAGTGGCATTTTGATTTGATTATATTTAAACTGTATTCAAACTATAGTTGCATCATAATTATAATGCAAAAAAACTGCAGTTGCACTGCATTTTGATTATATTCCAACAGTATTCAAACCATAGTTGCATCATAATCATAATGTAATCAAACGTCAGTCATACTGCATTTTTATTATATTCGAACTGTATTCAAATTATAGTTGCATCATAATGTCATACTGCATTTTTATTATATTCGAACTGTATTCAAATTATAGTTGCATCATAATCATAATGCAATTAAACTGCAGTAGCACTACATTTTGAGTATATTCCAACTGTATTTAAACCATACTTGCATCATAATCATAATGTAATCAAACTACAGTTGCACTGCATTTTGATTATATTCCAACTGTATTCAAACCATTGTTGCATCATAATCAAAGCCAAGATCTGCTGCCACTTATCCTCGCAAGCTTGTTTGAGAAAAAGACAAAAAAAAAAATAAAAAGAGAGAAAGAAACAGCTTGCATAATGGCCTTTTTTACCTTTGAAGACTCAATCTTACTTTTGACCTGCTAAAAATGATAAAATTTAGATTGGTAGGGTTGTGAATATCACTGGGTAGTCCTGAAAATTGAGCCCAAAAATGTAATAATACATCTAAAATTTGTCAAATTGACAGCTTTGCTTTGGAGTCAAGCGTTCTTTTTTATGTGTTAATACATCTTATATTGTGTACGCGTGTTTGTTCTTTTCTTTGGACTGCAAAACAGATGTAATACGGACGTTTTATGCATAGATATCTATGTGTACTTTGCTATGCTACCTTTTCTCTCCGCAAGCTCACGTAAAAAAATACGCCGTACATCTGCTCATTTAATATATTTATCCGCAGTTAAGCTTTGCTGTCTCTATCCATCGCAAGCTTACGCGAAAAGTATACGCGGCAAATCTGCTTTTCATATGGACAGAGAGAAAGAGAGAGGGAGAAAAAAAAATGCTCAACATAATTACATTCTACACTGACGAGCTCTCTCAAGGCTTAAACATAAAGTACTTGCTACCTGCAAGAAAAAGTATACAATCTCAGGCCGCAAAAACTTTGATATTACTGGATAAAAACTCTGCATTAGTGCCTTTTCTTCTCGCAAGCTCACGTAAAAAGTAACGTTTATCCTTACGTCTATCACAGTACAGCTGTTTTTTGTATAGACTCATCCAAAGCTAAGTTTTGCTGTCTTTTTTTCTCGCAAGTTTACTACGTGAGAAAAAGAAGCAGCATAGCTGCTACCTGAGTAGATATAAACAGGAGCTCAACTTGGCTGTCTTTTTTCTACGCAAACTTACTCTAGTAAGTTTATTGTATTAGCTTGGAGAAATATAAATAGATGTAATACTTAATGTAAGACAAGACAAATTACAAAATCTAGATTTGCAAATCAAAGATGTTACTAAGTAAGCTTAAAATCAAATACTAGAATATACTGACACGGTAAGAAATCATTGCACTGGAATAAAGCTTGCTTGGTTTAGTGCTACTACCTTCTATATTATGTATATGTTTGTGCTTTTTCTAAAATTTAAAATGGACATAATACAGACGTTTCATGCATGAAAATATACGGAAACTTTGCCACGCTGCCTATTCTCTCTGCAAGCTCATGTAATGTAAAAACGTAGGATAGTTGTCACTTGAATTGACTCGTCCAAAGCTAAGTTCTGCAGCCACTTATCCTTGTAAGCTCACGTGAGAAAAAGTCACTACAAAGCTGCTACCTGAATATACATAAAAAGAAAAAGAGAGAGAGAGAGCCAGCTCTGCATAATTGCCTTTTTCACCTACGAAGACTCAAACTTACTTGCAATCTGCTAAAAATTATCAAATTCTGAGTGGTAGGGCCGTAAGTATCACTCGGTAGTCCTGAAATTAAGCTCAAAAATGTAAAAATACATCTTTGAATTATCGTATTGGAAGCTTTGCTCTGAAGCAATGATATCTCTATGGCGATAAGTGATTGTTTCGAAGCAAAGCTTTCTTTAGACTTTAAAATAGATCTAATACGGATGTTTTATACATAGATATATCGTGAACTTTGCTATGCTGCTTTTTCTCTCCGCAAGCTCACGTAAGAAAAAGACACAGCACATATCCTAATTTAATAAATTTATGTACAAGTAAGCTTTGCTGTCTCTATCTATCGCAAGCTTATGCGAAAAGTATACGCGGCAAATCTGATGTTAATATGGACAGAAAAAGAAAGAGAAAGAGAACTCGGTATAACTACTCTCTCAAAGCTAAGACACAACTTACTTGCTACCTGCAACTGAAATTAGAGAATATGGGGTTGCAGAGTCGTGAATACTACTGGGCAGGCCATAAATCACAAAAATGTGCTAATACATCTTCAAATCGTCGTATTGAAAACTTTGCTCAAGTGCAATGATTTCTCTTCGGCACGAAATCATTGGACTGGAGCAAAGCTTTATTGATTATGTGGTTATACATTTTAAATCATGTATGAATGTATGTGCTTTTTGCTAGACTTAAATATAGAAATAATACATCCGTTTCCTGTATCAAAATCCACGAAAACTTGGCATTGATGCTTTTTTTCTTCGCAAGCTCGCGTAATGAAAAGACGCAGTGCAGCTAACTATTGTATCAATAGACTTATTGAGAGCTAAATTCTGCTCCTTATTTTTCTCGCTAAGTTAAGTAAGGTAAAGTCGTAGTATAGCTGATACCTAAGTAGGCATAGAGAAAAAGAAAGAGATAGAGAGAGAAAGCTGTACATACCTGCTTTTTCACTTCCAGACTCTTTTGGAACTATTAGTTACCTGCTAAAAAATTATAAAATTTTAGGGTTGCAGGTCCTAAATATAACTAGGTAAGCTTTAAATCGAGCAATAGAATGTGCTGATATATCTTTAAATAGTCGTATTGAAAGCTTTGCCCAGGAGCAAAGATTTCACTACCCCGTGAAATCTTTGCTCGAGTGCAAAGCTTTCTCGATTACGTGCTGAAACCTTTTAAATCCTGTACGCATGCTGGTGCTTTAGACTCGGAAGGAGACGTAGCACATCCATTTACTGCGTAAAAATTTAAGATACCTTCATCATACTGTCTCTTATTCTCGCAAGCTCACATAAGAAAAAGTCGCAGCACAGCTATTGCTTGGATAGACTTATCCTGAGCTAAATTTTGCTGCCTCTTTTTCTTGCAAGCTTACGCAAAGAAAAGTTGCAGCGTAGCTGCTACCTGACTAAACCTAAGCAAGAGCTCGGTCTTGCCGTTTTTTTTTGCGAATTTATTTAAAAAAGTTAAATAAGAACAATTTACTTAAGCAAATTAAATGAAGTAGCTTGTAAAAATATAGATAAGAGTATAGCTTATCTGTGCTTTCTACTCTTCTTGCATATTAACGTAAGTAGTACATGCAACGAATATGCTGTTAATACAGACGCAAGGAGATTCAGATTCAGATTCAGATTAATTTTTATTGGGCCAAGGGATCGTCTCATCTGGCCTTAAGCAATATAGTACATGATATATAGCAGCTTAAATATAAACTAAGTAACAGTTAAAGCAAATAATAATAATAATAATAATAATAACTGAAGTAGTGTAATTGAATGTGCAATGATAGTTTTGAGCAAGGAAGTAACTTTTGCAATTTAACTTAAAGTATGAGAGAGAGAGAGAGAGAGAGAGAGAGAGAGAGAAAGCAAGCGAGCTCGGCATACTTGCCTTATACACCTGCAAGCTCTCTTAAGGCTAAAACGCAACTTCCTTGCTACCTGATAAAATTATATAAAATGTGGGGTTGCAGGTTCTAAATATTACTGGTAGTCTTAAAATCGAGCACAAGAATGTGCTGATACATTCTTAAATAGTCCTATTGAAAGCTTTGCTTTGGAGCAATGATTTTTTTACGGCAAGAAATCATTGTACAAGAGTGAAGCTTTCTTGATTATTTGCCAATATATTTAAAATTATTTTTTAAAATTGATACATTTAAAATTGATGTTTAATTAATAAAGTAATTTAATATTTCTTTTCCCAAAGTGTATTTTCATGTTTAAATATTTATAAATATATACATTTTTACAATTTTTTTTGTATAGCAACAGTGATATATTTTTTATATATTATTGCATATGATCGGGTATTCAGTAAACACAATCTAGGCAGCAGCTGCTGCTGTTACAAAGAATCCGCTATGTTGCATTTACACTGTTTATTTGCGGATTTGTTCACGCAACAGCCTTTTCCTTTTTCTATCTGTATCCTCTCCTTATAACTACTTTCTCTCTATTTTTTTTAAAACGAGAAAAGGGTGAGCTTTCACTTTTATTGACAAGTTCTGCTATTTAGAATGGCAGGATCTGACTTATGACTCATTTCCTTCATAATTGCAAATCTTCTCTCTCTCTCTTTCTCCATTTTTTACAAGATTGGTCTTACCAAGCACGACTTATTCTACTTGCGATGAACCATAAAATCTGTCTAATAGCTTATATATACCGAAACGCATTTTATAATTGCCACGTGGCAAAAATAATGAAGAAGAAGAAGGTAATGAAGAATAGAAGTTGAAGCGTACTATTTTCGAATGTCTGAACGCATTGTTAATATAAAAATGGCCTTTGGTTCTTTTAGGTTTTCTTCAACAATAGCATAGTGGCTGGCAGCATACTCCCTGTAGTTTTCTTCTTGACAGTAGAGGAACAATAGTATCCGGAAGGAGAAACTAAGACTCTCTGCATATAAAACAGATGATATAACTTATATAACTTTCTTCCCCAAATAGCTGACTTACGTACGTTACGAATAAGAAAAAAAATATTTACGTGAATAATAAACGGTTAATTATTCATTAAAGCAGCATAAACTTTTATTTACAAAAAACAAACTTTTTTATATTTTTTTTTAATATTTCGACTTTATATTTGACTTTGATCATTTTTTTTAGTCTTTAAATTTAAATAAAATAAAATTATTGTTATTATTAAAATCTGTAAAGGGCAAATTATAATTATAAATTTTTCAACTTTCACCGATCAATTGCTTTTACAGCAACATCTTAATAATAAGTCAATGAATTTTTTTGTAATAAGAATAAATAGTATAAAAAATGTTCAAAATATTTATACCGTTCAATAAAAAAATGGACTTAAATACAAAGAAATACTTAATTTATAGGATTTAAACTTGATTAAACTATATAAGCTGGAACTATCAAACACGAAATGAACAGGTAGTCGAGCTGTGACTGAGGCTTCTTATAACTCATGTTCCACATGACCTCCACGATTTTCGTAAACACATTCTATTCTATTCCTAAATGATCTTCGACAGTTTTGCAACATTTCTGGTGTTATAGTTTGAAACACACGTCGTATTTCATCAATCATTGCCTCTCGTGTGGCCGGTGCTGCTTGGTAGACCCTGTCCTTCACGTAAGCCCAAATAGAAAAATCCATAACTGTCATGTCTGGGGATCTTTCAGGCCACTCGTGTTCTGCTCTTCTAGAAATAACTCGCCTTCCAAAGTACCGTCTAAACAAATAAAATAATGTATTTTTATTACTTGAAAAGTATTTTTATTTTATTTTACTTTATTAAAATGATAGGCGGGTAACCTTTTTTAATATTATTTTAACAAATTAAATGTGACAACACAAACATATTAACCAGGTGGGGTAATTGAGTAATAGACGCTTTTGTTGAAATTGAACTCAAACCGGTTGAATTACGAAATTTATACTCTACCATACTAAGCTACGCCACCTGATAGTATTGAGAATAAAATTTTTATCCTACCTTAAAATTTGCATATTCTCCCGCGTTGTGTGTACGGTAGCCCCGTCCTGCATGAACCAAACCCGCCGACGTTCCACTCTCGGCAGAAGTCGGCGAAACTCGTTCCGCAAGAAGCGCCCGTACATTCGTCCTGTCAAATTACCATCAAAAAAGTGAGGTCCAATGATCCGATCCCCAAGGACACCGGCCCAAACATTCACTTTAAATCCCTGGATTGATTTTTCAATCATCCAACAAGGATTTTCATCGGCCCAATATCTTACGTTCTGGCGATTGATCGTACCTAAACGTACAATTATAAATACTTATAGTAAAAAAAGATAAATTTTTCATTGATGATAAAAAATATCAATTAATAATTATAATAATTATGTTAAAAATAATGAATATGAACTTTTTATCCATTACTTTCTACGTTAAGCGCATCGTTAAGCTGGTGTAAAGTTATATTATTACTCAAAACTTCCAGCATCAAAAGTGTGTGTGAAATTTTTTAAAAATTTTTTTAAATTTCCATAAAACTTTAAGAAAAAAAATTTATAATTAATAATTGCTAAAATAATTGATTGAGTATTAGGTTTTTTTTTAAATTGCCTTTCTTTTTTTTAATATATTTGCCTAATATGACAAAAAGCATGATATGCATTCCATGTGTACAGAAATCTAATGTTATGTAAATTTGCCTTTATTTGTAAAAGTAGCCTCATCAGTAAATAAGATTCTAGCAGCAAAATCTTCATCTGCCAGGAGCCTATACATCATCCACCGTGAGAATCTTAGACGGGATTCATAAGCATGGCCTGTAAGCCCTTGGTGATGTTGTACATGGTATGGATGCATCATTAGATCTTTTTTTAAGACTTGTCTCAATGTTTCTCTATTACAACCTGTAATATAAATTATTTTTTTCCTTATTAAAAGAGATGGCTTGTAGTCCATGTTTATAAGTTTTTACTTTTATATGCGAGTTTATTAGTACTCAAAGCTATCAAATCAATGTGACAAAATAAAGCTATCTGCTGTGGTAAGACATTCTCATCAAGCTGGGAGCTTAAAGCTCCACTCGAACTTGGCGATAAAAATTTTCCAGTTTTAGTACGCTACTCTTTCTACGCATATACTATATTTTCAAATTTCGTAGTTACACGATAAAAAAAACTTGCGAAGCTGATAGATTCACGTTACTTTCTTTTTAAAGTGAACTTAAAGTTGTTACTATTTTGGCAAAAAAAAAAATAAATGTCACGTTCGCACTATGTTCGTTTTAAGCGGATATTTTTCAAGTCCCTCCAGATTATAAGTTATTATCGTTAATTGATAAATTAATATTTATTTATGTTATAATTGAATTTTGTATTTTTTGTTTCATTAGAGACTGGAGAATCGATTATAAAATTTAATTGATAATCCGTTATAAAACATATTTTTTACTTATTACAATCTTAAGTTGTCAACCTGCCCGGCCTTCCCCTATGTTATAACAATAATTATTAACTCAAATTAAATTAAATAATAGTTATTAACATTAATAAAATACATTTATACAATTATCTGCTTGCTTCTTATAAGATTATCTGTTTTTTTTTAAAAAATTTAAAGTATTTTTTAGACATTAAAGAAGCTTTGCTTTGAAGAACAAGTATATGTTTTAATTTATAATGCATATAAAACTTTTTTTAAAGGTGGATATAAAGTGCACTTGTTTCATTGCATGAATAACAAAAAAAACCAACTGTTTTTCAATAGCCCTCGAGCAACTTTCGTCTAATAATATAAATATTTTTTTATAATAATTTAAATACTTTTTATATTATTTAACAACTTGTTTACAAATCATAATGGCTTTAAGATTATTAAATATAAAGTATTTCATGTTATTATTAATATTTATATTGCATTATTAACTAAGATTCAGCAAATTTTAACTCATTTGATTATCATTTTTTTTTTTGTTTGTTGAAATATAATTTAGGTACGAAATATGCTAGCCTCTTTCAATTTATTATCTTAATCTATGCGTTTTTCGCAAATATAATAAAAAAAAATTCGACAATTTAATTTGATTCTATACCCATTTCTATGGCTGCCCTTCGGGCACTTTGAATAGGCTCATTTCCAAAGCGCTCCCGTGCTCTTTCCACAAGTGCATCTCTTTCTGGCCGCCTTCGTTGCCTAACCCGTGGTGCCACAACATCTCCATGTTCTTGTACTCTTTGTCCTAATCTGTGATAAACATTAAATTTAAAAAATTAACACAAGTCATTTTTGCTAAATCGTCGGCTTCGAAAAATAACTTTATCCCTGTTTTAAGTTATAATAAAATTATATTTTTATAAATCATAATAATAATAATATTAATAATATTTTGTACATAAGCCGTTGACATAATTTTTTTTACATAAAATATAGTATCCGTAAAAATAAAAATAATTTAGGTTAAAATGCCTCAACGCTAAAAAATGTCTTTTCCTCCAGTGTCGAACGATATTATATTCCCAGAGAGCCTAAAAATCATTTTTAAGTTGCAATTTTTAGGCTAGAAGGAATACAATTTATTTTTTAAATCGGTATCTTCTTGCTTTGCACCGCGAAATGGTACTTTTTTCCCGAAGCCGATAAAATGCCCTATCCCTCATAATATTCAACAATAAAACTGAAAGCCACTGGTTTGTCGGTTTCGTTAAGCATTATTATTTTATAAAAAGATTTGTTATAAATAATTTTGATACATGGACTTCACGCAGTCTAAAGAGTTGCATTGTAAAAAAATAACAGAGAGAAAATTATCACATAAATTTATATATGTAATATAATAACAAAATAAAAAATAATGTATAAAAAAATTATTACCTTTTTTGACATTGGCTTACAAATTGTGTGTTAATAAATAATAACAAAAGATATTTAAATTTTAAGTTTAATTGCACTCTACCTGAAAAAGGTTTCTTGCCGTGGAAAGGGATAATCCCACGGAAACCTTCTTGCAAACAGTCTTGCGGCTTCTCGAGAGTTTCCTCGACATTCCATCAAACATGCGTGCATTCGCAACAATTTTTCTCTGTTATAAACCATTACGATATTTGAAAATATTAAGTACAATGTTTTATAACCCTTACCGACGATGATTACAAAAATGTTTGTGAATAAAACAAAAAATAATCGATATGAATATATTCATTTTATACAGTTTTTGTTACCAAAACATAAATTTTTATTATTATAAATTCAAATAAATAAAAGTGGCAGCTAAAAACTTTGTATAGAAAAAGTAATTATTTAAAAAAAATTTTATTATTCTGAATTTTATTTACAAATTATGAAATATAGCAAATGGTATAGCTAATATAATGTAGCGAAAGAACTGAAAAATCAAAATATTTTTAAAATTATTTTCTCTTTAAAAAACAAAAATAGAAGTATCTAAAAAAAGTAGCTTCAATATAAGTCAAGTCTATTGCTACTTTTGACTTATGTCTTTATAAAATAATAATAAACTTGCATTACAATTTTTCCAAACATAATTACAGCATATAAAAACCAGGCACAGTTTTAATAAAAATAGAATATATTTTAAGTATGGTTAAAACAGTATTTAATTTTTGCAAAATATAAGTACTATTTATAAATATTTCTTTTAATTAAAGTTTAAAAACTGAATAGCTAGAACGACACAGTTATAGGAGTATGGAGATATTAGCTTCTTATACTTATTAACGTCCGGCAAGTGCTAGTAGTCAGTTAATTGTAGTTCACATGTAATTAATAAAAAAACGGTCATAGTTATTCTTTAAAAAAATCTTGGTTTTCTGCAGTTTTTTTCTCATCTTGCTTCTCTTCACTATCGTTTCCTGTTGTTTCTAGAACCTAAAAAAATAATTATTTAATAAAAAATCAATACGTATAACATTTTTTACTATTAATAAAATTCTATCTCACTTTCTTATTTTGTTTTTGTTCGCTATCGTCACCTGTTGTTTCTAGAACCTAAAAAATAATTATTTTATAAAAAATCAATACATATAAAATAAATTTTACTGTTAATGAAATTCTATCTCACTTTCTCATCTTGTTGTTTTCTACCGTTTCCTGTTCTTTCTTTAACCTAAAAAAATAATTATGTTATAAAAAATGAATACATATAAAATATTTTTTACTATTAAAAAATTTTCTCTCACTTGAGTTATTTCATTTAAAACTTCTGCATGTAAATCTGATTTTTCTCCATGATCCAGCTGAAAAAAATTTTATTGTAAATATATTTATTGCTATTTTTCAATTTTATATAATTTTAATTTTTACTTTTGTCTTCAACTTTTCTTTTTGAACTTTCATTTCCTTATTATTTTTAATATCTACCACACAGATGTCATCTAAACTTTTTTTGGTAAATTTTTTTCTTTCAGATTTACTAACATCTACTTTCCCGTATTTGATATAATTCATTTCTGATTCTTTCATTATTTTGTACTCTAAAATGGATTTTATTTACTATAATTAAATAAATTTTTTATAAATATTACAATAATGTAGAATAGTTCTATATTTAAAAGATTATGAATGCTAGTGTTAATAATATAAACACTAAATAATACATAAAGATATACAATTACAAATTGAATTAAAAAATAAATAAGTAGTTAGTTAAAATAATTTAATCTGTTTTTAAGCAGTTTATGCAAAATAAGTGCACAAAATTTCAAGTCGATATCTCCATTCTTACGTTAATAATTGCGTGCAAAAAAATCGTCATACGCGCGCGAATGTTAATAGCGCAAATACAAACACACTGCACACACACGCGCGCGCGTGCGCACTTTACACACAAAACAAACATAATGTGTATACAAAAAAATTTATAATTATTTTTTTAATAATAATAATTATTAGTTTTATTTTTTAACGTAATAATATTAAAATAATACCTCCTACATCAAGTATTTCTACGACACATTTTTGCCAGTCAGATTCTCCAAGTTGAGACAGCTTTAAACTGCAATTTTCATCAAGCCACGATGAAAGGCCAATAGCCACTTTATTATCTTCATCCAAAAACCGACACAATAGACACAAATTATCATCCATTATCAAATCTATTTATTTAATTCTGTCACAGTTTTAATGCTTTCTTAAATAGAAATGACAACTTTGTTATCTAGTTGACAGCGAATTTCGCGAGATATATGTTTGTATTTTCTTTTTTTTTGTAATGTGAAGTAGGTAACATACTATTATTTTATATTTGATATTTTTTTCCGCGGACAAGAACGATGATTGTGGGAGGAGTTGTATCTTAGTTCTTTTTTACTCTCGTTCTTTCGAAGCCTACGTAAAATATATCGGAGGAATCTTTTTTTTTCATTATCCTGTTTACCGTGCTGACACACACATTTATATATATTTACCACTTGTTAAAAGCTGTTGCAAGCTCGATGTTTTTTCGATAAAGTTCGGCCGAAAACGTTGAGCTAACAAGCGCTTTTTACAAGTGTGAAAGCTAAAGGTAGGGCGAGAGAGAGAGAGAGAGAGACCATTGTAAATAGCAGAACTTGTCGGTACAAGTAAAAGCTCACACTTTCCTCTTTTTGAATTATAGAAAGAAAGTAGTCATAAGGAAAGGATACAGATAGAAAAATGAAAAGGCTGTTGCGTGAACAAGTCCGTGAATAAACAGTGTGCATATAATAATAAACAATGCAACATAGCGGATTCTTTGTAACAGCAGCAGCTGCTGCCTAGCTTGTGTTTACTGAATACCCGATCATATGCAATAATATATCAAAAATATATCACTGTTACTATACAAAAAAAAAATTGTAAAAATGTATATATTTATAAATATTTTAACATGAAAATACATTTTGGGAAAAGAAATGTTAAATTCCTTTATTAATTAAACATCAATTTTAAATGTATCAATTAAAAAAAATACTTTTAAATGTATTGGCATATAATCAAGAAAGCTTCACTCTTGTACAATGATTTCTTGCCGCAGAGAAATCATTGCTCCAAAGCAAAGCTTCCAATACGACTATTTAAGAATGTATCAGCACATTCTTGTGCTCGATTTTATGACTACCCAGTAATATTTAGGACCTGCAACCCCACATTTTATAATTTTTTGGCAGGTAGCAAGTAAGTTCAAATAAGTTCAGCCTTAATAGAGTTTGAAGGTAAAAAAAAATTATACAGTTCTCACTCTCTTTCTTACTCTATTTCTCTTTATGTATACTTAGGTATCAGCTATGGACTTACTTTTTATCGCATAAGATTGCAAGTATAAGAGACAGTAAAGCTTAGCTCTGGATAAGACTATGCAAGCAACAGCTGTGCTGCTTTTTCGTTACGTGAACGCGAGAAGAACACATCAAAGGTTTCTTTGATTTTTGTACAGGAAACAAACGTTTTACGCCTATTCTATAGTCTCAAGAATAGCACAAAGATGCGTACTTGAATAAGAATGTCTTAGCGCACAATCAATAATGCTCCGCTATTAAGCGAAAATTCCTCGCGATAAAGATATCTTTGCTACATATCTTAACTTTCAATACGACTATTTAAGAATGTATCAGCACATTCTTATGCTCGATTTTAAGACTACCCAGTAATATTTAAGACCTGGAACCCCTCATTTTATATAATTTTATCAGGTAGCAAGGAAGTTGCGTTTTAGCCTTAAGAGAGCTTGTAGGTGTATAAGGCAAGTATGCCGAGCTCGCTTTCTCTCTCTCTCTCTCGCTCTCTTTCTCCTTGCGTCTGTATTAACAGCATATTCGTTGCATGTACTACTTATGCTAATATGTAAGAAGAATAGAACGCACAGATAAGCTATACTCTTATCTATATTTTTACAAGCTACTACATTTAACTTGCTCAGGTAAGTTGTTCTTATTTAACTTTTTCAAATAAATTCGCAAAAAGGAAACGGCAAGACCAAGCTCTTGCTTAGGTTTAATCAGGTAGCAGCTACGCTGCGACTTTTTCTTGCGTAAGCTTGCAAGGAAAAGAGGCAGCAGAGTTTAGCTCAGGATAAGTCCATCCAAGCAATAGCTGTGCTGCGACTTTTTCTTATGTGAGCTTGCGAGAAGAAGAGACAGTATGATAAAGGTATCTTAAATTTTTACGCAGTAAATGGATGTGCTACGTCTCCTTCAGAGTCTAGAGTAAAGCACCAGCATGCGTGCACGATTTAAAAGGTTTTAGCACGTAATCGAGAAAGCTTTGCACACGAGCAAAGATTTCACGTGTAATCTTTACTCCTGGGCAAAGCTTTTAATACGACTATTTAAAGATGTATCAGTACATTCTATTGCTCGATTTTAGCCCTACCCAGTATCATTTACGACCATACAAACCCAAATTCTCTGATTTCTGTTGCAGGTAGCAAGTACGCTGTACGTTGTGTTTTAGCTTTAAAAGAGCTTGTAAATGTAAAAGGCAGTTATAGCTCTCTCTCTCTCTCTCTCTCTCTCTCTCTCTCTCTCTCTCTCTCTCTCTCTCAGGTAGGTGGCAACACGTGCTTTCTTTTGCTCCGGCTCTTATTAGCGATACTCATCGTTTATGTATTTTGCCACGAGCAAAATCTTTTGCAGAAGGACGCTTAAACTGGGCCTGATGCTTTTGTCACTTTGAACTCTGCTTGATTGTTCAATGTTTGGCCCAAAAGCGTTTTCTCTGCAGTTTTGAAAACTAACCTCAATATACGACGAGTCTTGCTGCTCTTTTGGCGCATGCGTGCCTGCCTCATCATTCAAGACGTTGTCGGCGGCAACTTCAAACGTCGACATACTACGTGCCATACTGGAACAGTTCGACTTCTACGCATGCGTAAATTAGCCATTCTTTGCTTTGTCATCAGCGGATCCACTGCTGGTATATCAACCTGGAGAAAGGGGGAGCAGCCTTATCGACGTTTTGACTACTCAGCCTTTAGATCGGGATAGGCGTAAGTACGTTCTCGCAGTGGTGTTCCTACTAGCTAGACCAAATTCAATAATTTTCTCCTATTAAAGTCCACTCTCTAAATTTAAGAACATGGATAAAATACCCGAAACTTTCAAAAGTTATCTCCTTCAGTTAGAGTCTGATCGAGTTGTGGACCATGACCTCATTACAACAATCTCTTCTACCATTTCTCAGATGTGCGAATCAGTAAAGTCTCTCTTCTTACTGGTTGAAGAACACAAGACGCGACTCGCAAAAATCTTTGATCGTCTTACCGAAATCGAGAGTCGTGCAGATAAATTATCAGCTGACTTGCAGCCGAGAGATACCACTGATAAATGCGAAGTTCTACTTTTGGGCATTTCACATGAGTCCACAATCTTTGACAACTCTATTGTCACACGACTTCTTGATACACTAGGGTTGCACAAACTTCAGTCTCAAGTCCTCCTTATACGAGAGTGGTAAGTTTAAGTCACCGCATGCTCGAAATTTACTGATATCCAGGGCAAATAAACTTACTGCCAAATCTAATGACGAGATATTTGGGACCGCTAAAGTCCGTCTCATTTCCTTATGGCCAAAGCTGCTTTATCATTTGCTTTGCGAGGCGCGCAGACTGGCCAAGCAGTTAAACCATGCCCCACCGTTTATACGTGACCTCCAAGTCTTTATGCGTAAAACGCGTGACTCTTCACCTGTTCTATTCAAAAGCACACTAAATTCATAGCCTGTCTAGCCTCTCTACTATCTTCCGATAATTCTTATAAGATAATCAAATCGTCTTATCGCTCTAATCACTTACACCAATGTTTCAAAACTATCAATGTATCAATCGTTAGGCTTACTTTGACTATTGCAAATTTATTTAAACTCTAACTTCTTTATATCACTGCTACTCTTTAATAGTTTTTTACTTTGTTAATTAGCCATTCAGAGCCTATCATTTGTATTTGTATTTTTAAGAAATAGTGAACACCACTGCTGGATCATACCTGTCTATCCCTAAACAACCTTCAACAGCATTGCTATACTACATTCATTAGTATGTTATCTTACTGTAGATCGTAAGCTTGAATTATTGAACTTTTATATCGCTTGAACTTCAATGTATTTCGATATTACTACTACTCACTGTATATGATACTTTTTGTAATTGCTTAAGGCCAGATGGGTAATCCCTTGGCCAGAAATTGAATAAATCAATCAATCAATCAATCAATCAATCTCTCTCTCTCTCGCTTTTTCTTTGTCTACATCAATAGCAAGTTTGCCGCATATGATCATCGAGTAAGGGTGTAAGGAAAAGATAAAGCGAAGATATGCTTCACTCTTATACTGATATATTCTCAAGCTACTACAATAAACTTACTTAACTCAGTTTTCGCCAAAAAGAGATAGCAGAGCCGGGCTTTGGCTTATGTCCACTTAAGTAGCAGCTATGTTCCGACTTCCCATTACATAAGCGTTTAAGGAAAAGACGCAGCAAAGCTAAGCTTAGGATAAGTCTATCCAAGCAGTACTGTGCTGCGACTGCTTTTTATGTGAGTTTGTGGGACGAAAAGGCACCAATGCAGAGTTTTTGCGTGAGTATGCAAGAAAAAGCAAAGCTTAGGTTTACACTTTATTGTAACAAGCTACTACATTTAACTTACTCAAGTTAGTTCGTGTAGAAAAAACAGCTGAGCCAAGAAGATACTATAAGTCTATTAAATCAGCAATGCGTCTTTTCATTACGTGAGCTTGCAGGAAGCAAAGGTAGCATAGCAAAATTGAAGTGGATTTTCATGCATTAAAAACGTGCTCTAATAATACAAAATGTATTAGCCCACTAACGAGAAAGCTTTGCTCCCGAGCAAAGATTTCACGCGATAGAGAAATCTTTGCTCCGGTGCAAAGCTTTCAATACGACGATTTAAAGATGTATTGGCACATTCTTGTGCTGAATATCAAGCCTATCTAGTAATATTTGAGTCTGTGCCACTTTGAATTACATGTATTTTCTTGCAGGTAGCCATTGAAATATATGTTCGAGCCTTGATATAGCTCGTGACTGCAGAATGAAATTATGTCTAGTTTATTCTTTGTTTGTCTCTCTCTCTCTCTGAAAGCAAAGACAAACTTTAATCTAACCAATATTTTCTCAATCTAGTACAATCAACTCACCTATGTAAGTTTTCGCCAAAAAGAAATAGCAGAGCGGGCTTTGGCTTATGTCCACTAGAAAAGCAGCTACGTTCCGACTTCCCATTACATAAGCTTTTGAGGAAAAGACGCAGCAGAGCTTAGCTCAGGATAAGTCTATCCAAGCAATAGCTGTGCTGCGATTTTTTCTTATATGAGCTTGCGAGAAGAAAAGACAGTATAATAGAGGTATCTTGAATTTTTACGCAGTAAATGGATGTGCTACGTCTCGAAAAAGCTTTGCACTCGAGCAAAGATTTCACGCGGTAGTTAAATCTTTGCTCCTGGGCATGCGACTTTTCCTTACTTAACTTAGCGAGAAAAAGAAGGAGCAGAGTTTAGCTCTCAATAAGTCTATTGATGCAATAGTTAGCAGTACTGCGTCTTTTCATTACGCGAGCTTGCGTAGAAAAAAGGCCCCAATGCAAAGTTGTCGTGGATTTTGATACAGGAAACGGATGTATTAGGTCTATATTTGAGTCTAGCAAAAAGCACATACATGATTTAAAATGTATAACCACATAATCAATAAAGCTTTGCTCACCGACACGTTGGAATGTGGCGAATACGCAGCTCCCCCGATCAACAAAGCTAAGCAGCATTGTGCGGAGTTGGTAACTGGATGGGTGACCTCCGGTCCAATCTCGCCTTTGTGGCTTTGGGGATCGGTTAGTTGGCTTTTTTCTGCCATAACAACGTGAGCGGGAGGTGTGCAGGAG
>JAPYZE010012318.1:0-10683 GCA_030522805.1 Leptomastidea abnormis
TTAGTCTGAGTATACTCTGAGTACAGTTTGACCATAGTTCGATCATAGTCAGACAATATTCAAACTATGATCTTGATTATAGTTTTTTTTCGTAAGGGATGTGTTTGTGTGTTTGTGGTGGTATCGCGACTCTTTTAATTCCCTATATCTGACAAATGTTTATATGCACTATTACTACTACGATGATGATGATGATATTATCATATCGTGTATGTGTGTAGTTGAAGATTTATTTTCAATTTTTAGACATAAAAAACGTGTGTCATGTGAAAATGTTGATTACATAATTTGTGTAAATTATATATAATATACCTGTATATAAATATACTTTTTTTTTTTATTGAATTGAAATTTATTTTTTATTAAATTAAAAAGACTGCTACTACTAGGAGTGTTGATCTTGCGTAACTGATGTATCGATATGATAGTTGACTACTTTTTTTCTATCAGCTACTTGTTTTTATCTTTTTCATCGAGTTATTTTCTTTTCATGTTTCACCGTCTGTTCATTTCTCTTTCCTCAATAGCTCGCTTTCTTCCTTTCTCCAGCTATTTGATTACTGTTTCTAACAAACCGTTTGTTTTCCCTTTTTTTTGTTGTAGTTTTGCTTTCCCTCTCCTTTAATTTTAATTAACATTTATGAACATTTTTTATAGTACGATGACACATGTATGATTAAAGTAAGCTCTATGTATTACTAATTTTCATTCTGTTTTACCAATAATTGGATTGATGACGAATTGACTAAAGGGTCTGTCATAGATCAGCCGCTCGAGCGCTGGCTTCGTAATCTGTAGGTTGCAGGTTCGATTCTCGATGCTCGTCTTTGGCTGAACTGTTATGATAGTTCTCACAGGCTTAAATACATTTACCTAAATGTCAAAAAAGGTTTTATAAAACATAAGAAAATATAGTTTCATCGATAATATCCGTGGGTGCCTTTTTTTTAAACAAGTTAGGTGAATTACAAATCAAATACATTTTTTAAACAAAATATTTTGACTGTTTATTAATCACTCTCGTGAAAATTTTATAGTTCTGTTATGCAATTTTCTAAAGTGGGTATAATTTTTAATGCAATTAATCTAATAAGTCGCTATCAGCTGTAAAGCTCTTAAAAATGGCAAATATCAGCATCCAACCTTTGTTACCGATCACACGTAATCCAGTAGTTCGAACGACCGCAGAACCTATATTCTTCAAAAAAAATTAACAAAAAGTCAACATCGAGAGAGGAGAACTTCGAGGCCAAAGCTTGGCTATAGACCATGTGTCTAAGGGAGGTGGTTACGGTGGACAGAGAGACATATGCAAGAGGTGAAAGTGACCGAAAGCATAAATAGAGGTGCTGCTGCATACACACGCAAGCCGATTTTCGGGAATGAGACCATACGGACGTTGCGCGAACGCGGTATGCAACCAAGCGCACTACACAGGTTGCACTTGCCCCGTCTCTCTCTCGTGAGCGCACGGCCAATATTACTTTCGCGGATTTATCGAGATCGGGCGCTGGAGAGTCGATGGATCGAGGAGGGGAAAATAAAATGAAAAAAACAGAAAAATAAAGAAGTGTAGAAAAATAAGGAGGGGAAGTCGAACCGGTTGTCGCTCTTGCGCGGCCGATCGCACACGTAGAAAGCTTCGACTCTCGAGAGCCCAGAGTTGCGTAAGACTCGCGATATATACTCGTTGAGTATTGTCGGCCTCATTGGTGTGTCTGTGTATATATAGAGTTAAGGAGGAAGGGATACGAGTGCACCGTGCTTAAGGAAATTTTAAAAATTTCCCCGACGAGATCTCTCTGGTTGAGCTAATGTGGAAGCTATTAAAGACTGTTGACGCGCGCAACAGCGCAGCCAACATAAGCAGCAGCAGCAGTAACAGCAATGAGGGAATTTTGCAGGAATACGCTTAATTAAGCGGAAAGAACGCATTACGAATTAATATAGATATATAAGTAGAGAAATTTATTTTGTTGAAAAAAAAAGTGCTGATTACGAAGATTTTTTTTTTTTGGTGGGAATGTAAGCTAGGCTGATTAATAAATTACGACTTGAGATATATATTGGCAATGTGAAATGTTGATGCAACGAGTGTAAGTGGCTGAGGCAAAAAAAAAAGTTTCTTATTTTGCTTATGTTGTGTTGCTTTTGCCATGGAATTTCTTTTGAAATAATAACAATTATTTATTTGAAATATATATACTTCGTTTCGGTTGGAATATTTAATTATTGTGTAAATTTAATTTCTAATATAATTTTAATTATATACGATAATTGCAATATAATTTTTTTTTTTTTAATAATACGCAACGTAAGCTTAATTTTTTTACTTACTTATGATTATGAGGGTTAAAATTTAAATGAGCATTAATTATAAAAAAAATATTGCAAGTCGAGCTTAATAAACAAGCGTATAAATTTAACGATCTCAAAATAAAAAAAAAGGTTTTTCGTTGAATCTTTATCCCAATCTCATCACGCAGATACCAAACGAGCAGTTTAGTCTACATTTGGTGCGCTTATATTCCGCTCCAGCGAAGTGGGTAAAGTGAAAAGGAAAAAAGAAAAAAATAAGGATCGCAGAAGAAACATAAAACGGCAAAGTAGAGTTACGAGGATGGGTTTTACTCCTTGGATCGTCGTTTTCGTCGCTCCAAGCTTTGAT
Organism: Leptomastidea abnormis; assembly: GCA_030522805.1. NCBI lineage: Eukaryota > Metazoa > Arthropoda > Insecta > Hymenoptera > Encyrtidae > Leptomastidea > Leptomastidea abnormis. The sequence goes on from JAPYZE010012318.1 coordinate 2,669, forward strand.
GTGTCGCGCGATCCGTTTCAAGAGCCAAATGAAATTTCCGGATAACGAGGCTGTACATGGACCTTGGAAATACGAAGGATCGTCAGTAAAAGAGAGAGGAAGAGAAAGAGCAGTTGGATTGCCGAAGAGGCTTGCAAACGAACGAAATGAGAAGTAAAAGGATGTTGGAAAGGAAAAATCGTAGAGACGAGATGGTAGAGAAGATCGTTTGGTCGACAAGCCTGGCTGGAAAAAGTATTTTTTTTTTTCGCTTACCTACCTGCTGACCCTGCGACAGTTTTAGCAAGCGCTTCCAGCTCGCTGGCTTTTCATTAGCGAAAGTTAATGACAAGAAACGGTTCGTTCTCTTTTTTTTTCTTTTCTTTTCTTTTATTACGCTACTCTTGTTTATTTTTGGTCTAACGAAATCAGCTGGAATAGGAAAAGAGAAAAAAATTCGAAATTTTTAATTGTTTGCAAAAAAAAAAAAAAAATTATGTTTAATTGTTGGCCTAGTTTTCTTTTTTACTTTAAGTTTTTAATATGTATTACATACTTAAGCATAATTATTTATGCATCATGATTTTACACGATGGTAATGATTAAATAATAATTAATTTATTAAAAAAATGTTGCACAATAACAATTTCTTGTATCTGTATTTTCGTGCAATAAGTTTTCATGAAATTCTAAGAACAATAATTTAATTTTCGTATTTGTAGAACAATTTTTTGTTGTGCAAAAAAAAAATCTATATATAAAAGAACGCAATATCCCATTTCGTGATTGTTTAGAAAGACTTTAAATATTGCAACGCGCGGCTATTATAAAGTATTTTTACAATCAGTAATGTATTTTATTGCTATTTAATTGTTACATTTTTTGTCGCATCATAATAAATAATAAAAGTAATATGACTAATGTACATTTGCCGATACATTAGATTATAATTACATTTTTTATATGTCGTTTGTATGTGTCTACGTAACAGTAACCATATACACAGACTATAACCCATTAAAGGTAAAATAAAACTATTACCATCGATACCAATTTTAAATGAGATTGCGCCTTTCTCGTCAAATTGAAAATCGATATCAATAACGGGTAGTAACAAAATTTCATTGCAATCCAATAAGTAGCTATTGATAAATACTTATTTTTAAAAAAGGAAAAAAATATTATAAAAAGCTATTATTCAAGCTCAGACGCTGTATTACCATAACCATATACACAAGATTCACGTAAGACGTAAAATAAATATTTATCAATGTATTATCCCAAGTCGTTCAATAATCGTCAAAGTATACACAGATGCACATCTCAACATCGTCAGTCAGTAGTTTACATCATACACGGATGCTTGTACGCCGACTAGACTCTGTCATTCATCCCTATCATCGCCTGTCTCATACTAGACGAAAAAGCCCTGAAGCGTAGCTATCATAAAACACGTAATCCGTAGGTAAACCATAGTATACCTATGTATAAAAGTATATAGTATCAGGCTTTTTCAGATACTTATATATGGCGGAGACCAGTATAGTCACGTGCCAATTTCCAAACTGCATCATACACATACACACATACACACACACACACACACACACACACACACACACACACACACACACACAGAGCGAGAGAGTTGAGTTCGCGGGCGTACGGAAGCAGCAGATAGTATGTATACAAGTATGCATGTATGTACACCTGAAACTTAAAAAGGGGGATAAGGAAAAGAGGGGAATCCCCCTCAAGTCCGTCGAAACGAGTGGGCCGACATATATAAGCACGGTGGTTATACACAGCAGGGGGGAACAAGGAGAGGAGGAGGAGGAGGAAGGCTGAGGCTTTAGTATAGCAGCGAGAGGAAAATGTGCACCGGCCGGCCAGCCAGCGGTTGGAGAAAGGGGGACCCACTGAACGGGAGGCCCAACTGCAAAAGTAGCAGCAGCAGCAATACTCTACAGCAGCAACACACCGCCGAATGCTTATACAGCCGAGTCGTGCGACTCGGCCCGGTCCGCGATATTCGTACGTCGCCGCGATACCACCACTTGTGTCTGTGTTTTTTCACCGAGTCTGATATAATATATACGTACAGTACAGAAGCGCAGCTGTCGATTGGTAGCAGCAGCAGCAGCAGTACGTCATAGAAGATCAGAGAGACAGAAAGTAAAAGGGAGAGCGACCGATGCGCCGGGAAACTGTACGCGGAACGAGGTGCCTGTGGCCCGGATCACCACCGTCCCCGGCGACGCGGTCCAGTTAACTCGGAGATTATTGTCTCTCTTTATTTCTCTCTCTCTCGACGCACCGTCCCGAGACTAATAGACCATCAGCTGGCCTCTGACTCTTACAGCTACAACAGAAGCGGCAAGGGAAATCTTGCCTTAAGGAGAGCGGGAATAATCTTTAGTCTGCCGGAAGTCTTCAGGAAAGAAGAGAAGGTTCCGCAAGGAAACATGGCTGCTGGTTGGATTGGAGATCGGAGGGTCAAGTCAGGTTGAGGTCGGACGGCTTAAAAGACACGTGTTTACGTTGTCAGAATCAACAGCAGTTGCAGTATAGCAGAGTATAGCTGGGATAAGGACGGTGGCGGTTTTATAAGCAGTTGTGTAGTGGTGCCACGCGCAGCAGGTGAATGGCATATATAGTGGCGGTGGTAGCAGCAAGTGCACTTTGGACATACCTGTAACACACACACACACAGGAGAGTCACGCAGGTCCATTGCAGGCTGTAGTCGTGAGCGCTAAGCGAGGGAGAAAGAGAGAAAGAGATAAGCAGCAGCCGCGAGCAGTAGGCAGCAGTGAGAGGTGAACCGGCGACTCGACAGCCCCGGACACACACACACACACACACACATACATACATATATACATATATACGAACGGATAACCCGATCTAAGCTCGGAAAGAAAATTCAAGAGATTCTGTATAGGAGCCGGCCGCTCCAGCCGGCTAAACAACCTATCTCCTACTCACCTCAAGATGCAGAGAATACCGCTGCTTCTGCTGCTGCTGATTCTGGTCGTTGGATGCTTTGGGCTCCTTCAAGCCGCTGGCAATGAGTCCAATATCCTACGGCTGGGCAAACCGAGAACCAGCTCGCCGGCAAAGGTACCAGAAAAATCGGTACCTGGATTGGCAAGACCTAGTACCAAAAGACCACAGCTCGAATTCAGCAAGAACAATCCTGAATTGGATTGGAAGACTCAGCTGATGAAGGTGGCAGAACAAGAGGAGAAAACCAGATCACGAGATTTTGATCTTGATTTTATGAGGGACAAGTTGGAGAGTAATTCAAATAGTATACAGTGGCTGGTGGATCTTTATGATCCGCTAAGGTGGACTAAGATACCCGGGAACGTGAGCGATCAGTGTCGGGATGATATGACCGTGTTCTTAAATGATCTCAAGAAGGGAGAGTTGTGGGCTGCTAAGTGTGAGTTTGGTTCTTTTTTTTGTTGTTGTTGTTGTTGTTTTGGTTAAGAGCTTTCGTATGTAATTTTTTTTTATTTTTTTTTCGGATAATTTTTGTGGTCTATGCTATGATTTAAAATAATAATTGAGTGACGGGAAAGTGTACGGTAGGAGAAGTTTGATATTATTTATTATTTTTATTATTATTATTGTTATTTTTAGAATTGGTTTAAAATTGAATTTAATTGGGTAAGATGGTGATGATGAAGTAGAAGGATGCTGCGAGAGCACAAGAGAAAATTTCGAGCAAATTACCTTTCTTCTTTTCTTTCACTATCTCTTCTAATTATTGTTTAAAACTTAACTTTTCATTTCTAATTATAAAGAAAAATGTCTTTTTTTTCTTTATTCTTGTCTTATTTTTTTTCTTTCACTCTTTTTATTGTTTTAAAATATACCCTATTTGTCAAATACTTAATTAAGTCGGCAGTAGGTCATTAACAATATAAATAATGGATCGTATTTTAATTTACAAGAACAAAGTCAATTTTTTTTTTATTTAAGTAAGCTAGTTATATCAAATGTATAACAGTCTTTTTAAATAGAAAACGATAAAAAAATATAATCCTTTCAATATAAAATAATATCGATTTCAAAAGTAGCTTACATTAAGCAAGTTCCATAGAATAAAAAGAGAGAAAGATAAAGAATGCAATTCACTTTTACTAAAACAACGGTCACGAATGACGGAATTCGTAAGTCGTGTATTATACCTGAAATAATTTTATCTTACATAAAAAAAACAACATCCTGTCCTAAACACTTAGTTGCATATAATTAGCAGGATTTTTATCTAAGCCATACAATTATTTAATATATATTTCCTATATATCGATATACATCCAAAAAATTTAAAAGAAAAAAAAATCGGTACTAGAATTTTAAATTCCAATTTAGTAAATCAAATATAACCCACAAGCAAATCAATTTTAGCAAACAAAGCGCATATACCACGCATATAAAAAATACAAAAAAAAAAAAAAAAAATCAAGGGACCGGTATGAAACATAAACGCGAGAATTCACGCGTTGCAACGAGTCCATATCGCACACTCGGCTTCGTTCTCTGAGAAAGCGCCTTAAAATCAAGTTTGGCGCGAGTGTGTGTGTGTGTGTGTTGTGTGTGTATACGTATGCAAGCAACAACTGCGAGGCCGTACAGAATACATAGATGTATATTATTTTATGTGTGAGTGTATGTGAGTAAGTAAGTGAGTGAGCGAGTGTAAGGCACAAGTGCATATGGGTGCGCGGAATTGGGACTCTCGCGTTGTATAGAAAGCAAGAGTGGGTATATTATATGCTGCACGTGTATATATACCGATATATACATGCTATAATATAAGAGAGTATGTTGTACGAGTGGCCGCCTTTTGGGTGCCATGGATATATATCTGTATACGTGTATATACGAAGTATAGGAGCCCTAATTGATTGGCAATAAACACAAACCCCAAGTCATACGCGTACATATACGTATTCATGTACATACGTACGATATGCCACTTACGCCGCGTTGCACGCTAATTGCTTCGTTGCTCTCGAGGCGAAAGCTCTCGCGCGAGCTTTCACGCCAATGTCCTTATTGTGCAACTACTGATAGATTCTTTACTTCTTCTTTTTTTTTTAATGGATAATAATGTTTTAATTTTTATTATATTATTTGACTTGATAAAATTAGAATTTTACATGTACGTCGTTAAATTATAATTAATAATTTTTTGTATAGTTTTATTACTACGGGGAAGCAAACAAGTACATGCACAAACTTATAAAACAAAGAAAAAGAAAAAAAAAGTAAGACAAGAAAAAAAAGAAGCAGTGTTAGACCGTATTAAAGGCGGATACATGTCTTATACGTTTCCTTGTCGTTTCGAGTATATAGTCGTTCGTATCAAGTCTTTTCAAGCGCTTACGAAATATGTATATCAGGAAAATATCCTACATCGCGAGAGGAGATATAAGGGGGAAGGGGAATAGGCTTTTCTCTTACTCTCTTATACTCTTTAGCGTTGATTTAGCGACACCTGGCGATTTAACGTACTTTATATATATATATATATATATATATATATATATATATATATATATATATTTATATACAGCTCTTGGACCAACCACGCACGCAAAACTTCCGCCTCTAATACATATGTGTAAGTGCAAGTAGATGATGGTGGCATGGCACGTATATATATACACATATAGTTACGAAACTTGCTACCGGCGCGCCTACCCCCTAATCGCGTTTGGTGAATATTGTGTCAGCGAGCTCTACGCGTATAGTATACCATATACTCTCTCTCTCTAGCGCGAGTTTGACTCTGAGAGTAAAAGAGAAAGAGATACCTGTCGGTGCAATTATACGTGTATATGTATATATGTATACTCTAAGCGCCGTTACGAAAGTTACGCGTAGGCTGGTCTCTCTGTCCCTCTCTTTCTCTTTTGAGAGAAGAGAGCTCGAGCAATTATTGCACTTTCGGTGCTCATGCGCTTACTTTTATATATACTTATATACTCTCTCGGCCCGCTTTTTAACTGCACTTACTCTCGCGACCTCCTTTTTCTCAAGATCGCGTTGTCTTTGACGAGTTTTGCGGGTAAAAAAAAAAAAAAGAGAAGTGAAGGGACGGGGGAAAGGATTTGTGTGGTGATCTGCGGTGGGTTTGTATAGAGTAAGTTCGCCGAATATCAACGTGACGACTGTTGTTTCTGCTGTTGGGTAGTGCGTGATTTTGCGAAAGTTTTGCGGTTACAAACTGCTATATATGCTATATGAGAATTGTGAACTGCGCTTTCGAGGGCTTTGAGAGTATATATAAAGTTGGTCTGTGTGTATGTGTGTGGCGAGAAAATGGGTGCGAATTGATGGTGTTGGGACGACGACGATGATGACGGCGTTTTTTTTTTTAAGAGAGTTTACAAAGATGGTGTAATTGTTGTGGATGGGAGTTGTTGGGTTGGATGGATTGTAACCTAATTTTTGTTTAAGATTTGAGGATTTTTACTTGGAGTAGATTTGGAAAATTATGGGAGGCTTGGGTGTAAAGTCTTGTGTGGAAACATATGTTGGCATTTGTGGTAATTATTGATGCGAGGAATTGATATGGGAACGTATGTTTTTATGGGTAGTTTTTGCTAATTTTTTTGTAGATTTTAATCCTTTCGAAACTTGTGTGAATAATATTATTCGGAGATAAATAAACGATTAATGAATTATAGTTGAACTCGTGGAATTTACTTGTTATCGTAATATCATTTACGCAATTTTGTTTATGCAAAATAATGTTTTTGCGTCTTTATGTAAAATTGAGATTTAACCAGTTACGTAATAATAATTAAGGAAATACGTTTTCCAACTTTCTCCTTTAGATTTAAACAATATATATCTTTTTTTTTTCTATTATATGCCAAAAATAAAAATTAATTTTAATTTAAAATATTTTTTATTTTTAACAATATACACTGTATATTCTATACATTTTCTAGAACACGCATATGTTTATTACCATTTTCACTGGAAACTTTTAAATTACTAGACAGCTTTTCTAAACTTTCGGAAAATCCATTTTTGGTTAAAGAAACTAGAAAACTGGAGAAATTAAGAAATTTTATTTTACATTATATTATTTTTTTTTTCTAACAAATTTTTTCTCTTGACAAACGCAACAATAACCGTCACCCGTATCCCATAAAATATTCATATTATCTCTCATGTAAAAAAGCAATCTATAAAAAAATAGTAGCAAATAAAAATAGTCCACTCGTAACTCAAGCTTAACATTCCACACGTTACACCAAATTACCAAATTAAAAAAAAAAACCCTCCAACATAGAACAAAATGCAAAAACGTCACTTACACCGGTTCTCTCAGTATATCTCTCACACTCATCATTACAAAGATTTCGCGAAAGTCAAGTCAAAGATAAAGACACGACCTATGAAATATCCATATATATATATATATATATAAAACAACTCACATTTACACACATCAACTTTACTAATAACTTTTCGTAATAGGAGAAATTGTGCATCACGTATGCATATACATCTATATAACCAAGAGGGCGCATGACGCGACCGTCGTCGTCGTCGTTGTATCTCTCCTCCTTTTTCCTCTCGCACTTTTCTTTTTATTCATTCGCCCACTCTTGGTAAAATTGCACTTTCTATTTGCGCGCGAGACACGGCAAGCTTACGCAACTGCTGGCAATGAACCTCCACCTCGCGTCTTACTGCTGCTATAGCTGTTACTTGCCGGTCAAGCGCCTTCCCAAAGATATTTCCACGCGTATATATAGGTATACATACTATACTATAATTCACAGTGTGAGTGTGAGAAAGATCTCCTGGTAGTATAATACACACAGTCAATGTTAAGGTCGGCCTTCTAACTTGTGAATGTCTGTATGTTTGTTGTATCAGTTTCTTTTGTTTCTGAAATACGTGTATATATGAGTAATTCCACAAAAAAGGGGTAGTTATATGGTTCAAAAAAAAAAATTTTTCAAATTCGAGGTACGCTCCTGATTGAGGGCGCATTTTGTTC
>JAPYZE010012334.1:0-10543 GCA_030522805.1 Leptomastidea abnormis
AAAAATGTTCCTAAAATTTGCACAGAAATCGTTTTTTACCAATAGGTTTTTAGAACATAGCGGCCGAAACGAATTTTTATTTTTTCAACTTTATCAATTTTTTTCTCGAAATCTATGGACTTTAGAGAAAAATTCATAAGAACAAAAATGACTTAGAATTACTGGAGGAACATTCTCAAATTTTTTCAGAATTTTTTTAGACAATTTTTGATTTTCCGGGAAACTTGGGAAATGGGATTTTCAAAAATGTCTCAAAAAATTCTGAAAAAATTTGACAATATTCCTCAAGCGATTCTAAGGCATTTTTGTTCTTATGAATTTTTTTTCTAAAGTCCATAGATTTTGAGAAAAAAATTGATGAAGATTGAAAAAAAAAATTCGTTTTTTCCGCCATTTTGTAAAGAAGCGATGGTTCAAGGTCAACAAAAAAATTCCCTGTTAAACTTCAACTCCAATGATCACCTTTGATCACGGTCGCAAGGTGATATCTTCACCCTAACACTTCAAAAAAAAATCCTAAAAATTTTTTTTCTCGAAAATTTAGGTAATTTTTATGTTTCAATCGAGCATATCTCTTTTCCTGTGAGTTTTATCATGATTCTGGCAACGGATTCTGAAAGAGCATGCAATTCCAATTACATAGGAAAAAATAACTTTGAAAACGTGCAAGAAATTTTGACATTTTGGACGTTAATGGGTATAGCTTTGATAATATATCTTTGTCAATTTTGGTAAATAGGTCAAACGGTGAGCTGCATGAGAAGAACTCTAAAAAGAAGTTTAGGAGGAAGGAGGAAGGGATAGGAATTTTGGCCTATCTAAAATGAAGGAAATTTCGAAACGCTAGGAAGGAAAATTAGGGAGTACCCTGAGAAGGACTCTCAGAAGGAGGAGGAGAAGGGGGGAAGGTCACATTCTTTTACAAACAGGTATATAATATAGTAAGATAAATAACTTTTATAAAATGCTTTTTACCTGGTTTGTGATTTCAAATTTAGATACACAACTGGATTTCTGCTGAATATCAGGCGTAAATGGAATTTTATTTATCAACTCTTGATTTACATTCTTTATAACTGAATTGTTAAGGTTTTCATTTATGTTATCCAAGTTATCTTGATCTATAGGTACGAATTTTCTTTTTTTTGGTAATTTTTTAGCACTGATTATAGTATCATCACTTTTTCTTGTTATTGCTTCATTTAAAGATTTGTCTAATTCTTCAACGGATTTTTTTTCCGTTCCTTTGATTGAATCCATATTTGTTAACGATTTACCAGTTAAATACAATAAAATTATGTTCTTTGAATAAACTGCTAGCATTTTTATGCGGTGGCTCTAGAACAGTAAATTTTAACGTTAGACAGTAAAATTTAAATAATTTATTAAGGTTACTAAGAGATTATTTTTATCACTGCAATTAAAAAATATTATTCGAGTTATTATAACTTTTGGGGAGATACCGGTATGTGTGGCGCCGACAAATAAGAGTGTTTTTTGGTAGTTGGCACCAAAATAATCATTTTTTTCCCATAAACTATATCTCGATTTTGCTTCTAACTCGAGATAGAGGGCGCCAAAGTTTGAAATTTTACCTATTTGCAGGCCGTTTAGCATTATCCAGAATGCACCGTGGGGTACCTACACACGAAATGAGCCGTAAGAGCACAGACGTAAGATTAACATTGGTTGGTATATCTGTAGCTATCGAAATACAAACACAGCGGCACAAGCGCTACGTTTCGATAGCTATAGATATATCAACCAATGTTAATCTTACGTCTATGCTCATACGGCTCGTTTCGTGGCAGACCTGCCTAGCATTAAAATGCTTATTTTAGTGCATAAAAATCATCGTGTACGGGGGGTGATACAACGCAAAATAGAGACAGCCAAGGGAGCGAAGCTCCCCTGGCCCATCGCCTCCACCATTGGCATACCTGTAGGTACAACCTTTAAGATAAGTATCCCGGGGAGCAAAGCTCCCCAACAGGGTACATGTAGACACTGCATAACCATCGGAATAACTGCCAGGTGTGCTACCCGTAGCCCGAGGGATGGTTATTATTTTTGGGGGGTCCAGGGGTGGGGGGCACTTTCCACCAAGCGTGAAGAAAAATCATATACGTCACTCAGCCGAAACGTAGTACATCGTCGCCCGCGTGTATGCCACCCTCGGCTTCGTCTCGGGTGGCAACGCACACGCGGACGGAAATGTACTACCTCTCGGCCTAGTGACGTAATATACGATTTTTTTTAAGTTTTACATTCGATGTCCAATCGCACTTTTTACGATCGTGGAACCATCAAATTGTTCGCTGAAAAAATATAGAAAAATTTCTATATAAGTCTTAAATTAATAAATAAAATCAGATAAGCAATAAAACAAATCGCCTCGACCAGGAGTCGAACCTGGATCTCTCTCATTCCGTGGGAGTGCGTTACCAGTTCCGCCACTAAGGACTCGGCATTTCTTCCACTGCTTATCTATTTAGACGCTCTATTGCAACCGGCGTCAGTTTCATCGATGTAATGATGCTAATAAAAGCTGTAAGCTTAAAACGTGCAATTGATGCTAAAGCATTACTTTCGAAAAATTTTTTTTTCGAACTTTTACATTTGATGTCCTATCGCACTTTTAGCGGTCACGGAAACATCGAATTGTTCGCTGGAAAAATATAGAATGAGAGAATTCGGAATGCGAGAGATCAAGATTCGACTCCTGGTCGAGGCTATTTATTCGATGCTTATCTGATTTTATTTATTCATTTGAAACTTATATAGAAATTTTTCTATATTTCTCCAGCAAACAATTCGATGTTTCCGCGATCGCAAAAAGTGCGATTGGACATCGAATGACGAAGTTCAAAAAAAAAATTTTTTCTCAAGAGTAATACCATCAATTGCACGTTTTAAGCTTACGGCTTTCATTAGTATCATTACATCGATGAAACTGACGCCTGTTGCAATAGAGCGTCTGAATAGATAAGCAGTGAAAGAAATCTCAGAGTCCTCGGTGGCGTAACTGATAACGCACTTCCACGGAATGAGAGAGATCCAGGTTCGACTCCTGGTCGAGGCGATTTTTTTCATTTCTTATCTGATTTTATTTATTCATTTAAGATTTATGTAGGAATTTTTCTATATTTTTCCGGTGAACGATTCGATGTATCCGCGATCGCAAAAAGTGCGATTGGACATCGACTGTAAAAGTTCAAAAAAAAAAGTTTTTGAGAGTAATGCCATTAGCGTCAATTGCACGTTTTTAGCTTACAGCTTTCATTAGCATCATTACATCGATGAAACTGACGTCGGTTGCAATAGAGCGTCTTAATAGATAAGCATTAAAGAAATCTCAGAGTCCTCGGTGGCGAAACTGGTAACGCACTTCCACGGAATTAGAGAGTTTGACTCCTGGTCGAGGCGATTTTTTTCATTTCTTATCTGATTTTATTTATTCATTCAAGACCTATATAGAAATTTTTCTATATTTTTCCAGCGAACAATTCGATGTTTCCGCGATCGCAAAAAGTGCGATTGGACATCGAATGTAGAAGATCAAAAAAAAAAATTTCGAAAGTAATATTATTAGCGTCAATTGCACATTTTATATTAATATAAATTAGTTTTGTATTATTTCAGAATAAAAATAGAAACGCAAGTTTATATATCAAAAAACTCAGTTGTTAAATGATTTTTACTATAATTTCTTTTCATTTTCATTATTTAAATCTACATTTTATGCTAACATTAAATACACCATAAAAGGAACCCAATAAACATTATAAATGTTATTAATGCGAGGTCTGACAATAAATAAATAATTCTGTGATGTTAAAGATTTTTTTTTAATTTGCTTAAAAAAATTGTTTATAAATTGTTGAAACAATTTTTTTTGCAATTCTATAATTGCTATCGTATTTAATGCTCCAAAAAACAGTATGAACAATAATAATACGAGATTTATTAAAAAACAAATGATATTAGAGTAGCAAAAAATATATTTTTTCTCCTGATTGTTTAAAAAAATTGTTTATAAATTGTTTAAACAATTTTTTTAAATTCTAAAAATACCATCGTTTTTAGCAGCCTAAAAAACATTGGGAAAAACATAGTTATCTTAGATTTAACTCTTCCGCAGTTTGCTGGTAAAATTTTTGAAGTCAAAATACCAAGCTTTTTGCGAATAAACCGGCAATTCTCCTGTTAGAGAACTACTTAAGGATGATTATCCACTTAACCGCATTAAAAAATCTTTAATAGCAAAGTAAACATTGATTTTTCACGCCTTCTTCATCGTTTTACCCACTGTGCAACGTATTTAATAAAACATCGAATCGTCACAACTACGGATAAGCTGGTGCACGCAAAGAGATATAGGTACCTGCCTGCGCAGCGTGACCAGATACAGGTAGAAATCGAGAGAATACTGAAGCAGAGTTATATCAAGAAATCTTGCTCACCGTACCTATCAAACATACGGATCGTGCCCAAGAAACCAGGGCCCGATGGTAAGAAGAAATTAAGGGTGATCATAGAATTCAGGCTGCTTAATAAAATGTCAGCGGCTGCCACCCCATACTATTTCAGACCGATATACAGGACTTACTGACGAGCGCGAGTTATACCACGGTTGTCGACTTGAAGCAGGGCTTCTGTTAAATAGAAATTGATGAGTGTGACGCGAACAAAACATCATTTTTAAGTCCGTATGGACATTACCAGCATGAAAGGATGCTCATGGGGATTGGACTCGTCCAATAAATTTTTACATGCAAAGGATTTGGCTCTAGTCGGACTCTAAGGCAACAAAATAGAGGTGTATACGGACGCCAGTTACCATTGAAGAACATGGCATAAAATTTAGAAGACTGGCAAAGGCAAACCTTACGTTCAATCCCAAAAAATGTTAGTATTTAAAGTGCAGGGCAATAGTGCTCAGCCAAATAGTCGGCAACGACGAAATTGACCCGAAAAGGTGGCAGCGATACGTCATTACTTAGCGCCAAAAATGGTACAAAAGCTGCGCCAGTTATGGGTCTAATCAACTACTATTATTAAAAACTGTACTAAACACGCCGGATCCCTAAACCGCATGCTCAAAAAGAACAAAAAATTCCACTGGGCCGAGCGAGGAGCAGCAAAATATGAGGGATGCACTTTTAAAGAAACCCGTGTAAGCGGCTTTAGACATGAATAAGTCCTTCACAGTCAACTCGGACATGGACGCGTCCAATTACTCTATAAAGACAATACTTAGCCAAGTGATAGATAGCATAAGTAGACCCTACGAGTATGCATCATTCTTGAAAGGCAGTGAGTAGAGATATTTCGTATACAACAAAGAACTACTGGCCATTGTGTTTGCAGTAAAGTAATTCCAACCCTACTTGGGCAAAAATTCTTAGTGGTTACAGTCCACTTTCATTTGGTTATTATCCACTTTCATTACAGTCCACATACATCCAGCCTTTACATTTCTTACAGCACAACGATTAGCAGGAAATTTGTCTAAATCCATTGTGTTAGCATTTCTTGTTAGATTTTAATACTGGATCAGGAAGAGGGAATTGAAATAAACGACTTTAATTTTAAAGCGCGAAGTAAAATGTATATTAGAAAGCTATTAAAAGTATGCGTGATGGGAGTGTGATTCGGCATGACGGTCGTCGGATGAGAGCGAGCTCGCACTCAAGCACTGACTGGTGTGACCGACTTAAAGTTGGAATTAGTGCTGACTGCGCGATTTTCTACAGCAACAAAAAGCGAGGTGTAGAAATTTACTATGCTACTTCCAAAATAGCAGGCTTATACATTCCGCCCGCCACGGAGCGTTAATGTGAACGCGACGTTAGGAACAAAATAAACAACGTGACTCCCATGCCAGATTTAGGTTCGAGATAATTGATTCTTGATCTAATAAGAAATTTATTATAATTAACAATAATTATATAAAAATGAGTAATGAAATGTGGCATAGCAAATATTGATGACGCGTCGTAGTTAATATTATGTCTCTTTATTTGATTATCTTAATAACTAGATTGGAATACTACTTTATTTTTTAAATTGTTCAGAAATTGTTAAGCTTACATTTAAAACTTTTTTTATAATAATCTTATCATTTTTAATAACGGTTTTTTTACAAAAACTCAAAAAAAATTATTTTCCCATAAGACCTTGTGTATAAGAACGCAACTTTGACATTGTTTTTCTCAAAAACTATGTTGACAATCGTTTTGAAATTCATACGGGATACTATTTGCCTATTAATTGTTGTATTTAAATTCTTTTTAAAAGTTTCTTATTATTTTTGTTTGGGTATCCAACCTTCTTAAGAGGACGTCGTAGGCGTCTATGTCTGTCTCTGTCTAACCACCGCCTAAGGTAGGGTGTCAACCTAACCTCCAAAAAACACGTTTATCGCGGTTTATAACTAATTCGAATAAAGTAAGAGTTGAGCGCCGTTCTTTATTATATTTTAAATAAGTGTTCAAAGTTTCATCTGAATTGATGTTATATATTCAGAGAAAAGTTGGAAACGGCGATAGCCGGTAAAATAGGCAGCTCCGACGTCCTCTTAACCAGGGCTTGCTCGAATCATAAAGAGCGCAGAAAAGTCCAACCTGACTCAGAGAAAAGTCGTGCTAGAATTACATAAGCTTCATGAAGCGAGCTTATTTATTGCTCTTGAGTAACTGACTTAAATCTAGCACAGCGAACACGCTGACGTGTAATCTTTTGAATGGTGCTAAGTCCGTGTACAATCCAATACTCCAGAACGTTATTTTGAACCAACGAAGGTCCTCCGTGAAAAGTAAGTGAGGGGGTTCGCCGTATGATTAGATAACTGATTGGATGCTTATCCGGTAGAATGACTGGATTTTTGGCTCGTTTGACTAGTGTAGAGTTTTTTAAGTAACCCAGGACTCGTAAAAAGCATCGGGCATCTATAAAGAGAGTCAAGGATTTAAGATGACTGCTACACAACATTTAGCCCTTGGCTTTTAAGTTCCTTATTTCTGGGCTACACGCCTTGACTTGCACTGGCCGTAAATCGAAAATCTCGCTTTTTTTAACTCCAACCGACGTTAGCCTAGTCGATTGCTCGTTCCATAGAGTCAATTGTGCGCCAGCGAAAGGCATACGACAATGACTCTTTTGGTTTGTCAGAGGATGAGAAGCGATCGAATAGTTGATGTACTATATAATCAATTGGAGAAAGTTAAGTCACGTGGCTTGATTTGCGTTCTTTCTTGAGCAAAGCAGACCAATCCGAGGATGGTAGCTCAATCCGGGCAGGACCTTCCCGCCAAAGTGTTTTAATCATGAGAGTATAAGTCTCATGTGCGCTCGTACATCTATAGCGTTATCGCCTCGTTTGCTTTGTGCGGTGCTTCGCTTCTCGCTCGGGTATGATACCCCCACGTGCTTACCTACTATACCACTGCACAGTAGTCCGACTTACATATATGATTCTATATACGCGCGCACGTGTGTGAGTGTCCTTTATTTTCTATATCTCTTACTTTCATGAGTTGTACTTTACGCGCCTTCCTATTGTACCTCGAATATAGGCACGCACACAAACGCATTATCAACTTTTTATATAGACAAGCTCTTTTAACTATTAACTACTTTTTATTGTAATTTTTTAATTTATATTTATTATTTTTTATAAGTCGAAAGGGCAGACGTCACAATATATATATATATATATATATAAATAAAAAAAAGAATTGTAATTAAATAAATAGAAAAATGTATTGTAACTATAATTTTTTTTATAAGACAATGAAAAAAAAAATTATTTTGTTAAAAATTAAAATATCAAATATCATTTAGAAATAAGAAATGTTATAAGGAATTTTTTTATAAATATTTGAAGATTTTTCATATTTGAGAAAGGTTCCTGCCCAATACTTGGCAGTGGTTTTGCTTTCTCAAAGAGAGAGCTTTGTAACGGTGAAAATTTTCGATTGAGTTTTTTTATACTTCTTGACGTTTTGAAGGTTGCTGAACTCAAAAAACGCATTTTTAGAAAAAGTCTGTATGTATGTATGTATGTATGTATGTATGTATGTATGTGTGTGTATATGTGTGTGTATATGTATGTGTGTGTGTGTGTGTGTGTGTGTGTGTGTGTGTGTGTGTGCAAGATATCGACTTGAAATTTTGCACACATATTGTTATATTTTACTTAAGAGCTGATTATATTTAGGGAATGATCGGACCTTATTAAGGGTGTTTTTTCATAAAAAATGTATGTTTTTTTAAGGCAAAAAAACCGAATTTTTTAGTATTAAGATTAAATGTAGATGTTTTAGAGTTCATTTTGAGTTTTTTGGATAATTGTTATATCATTTATACTTTAGTATTGATTTATATTTATTAAGTTTATAAAAGACCCTTATTTAAGTGCTTTTTTTACAAATTTTGATTTGAGTTTGATATCGTTTTCATGGTTTTCTGGGTTATTCTTTACATATTGTGACATCTCCTATGCACAAGCCTGTATTAAAATTTAATTTTATTTTTAATTTTTTAATTTCCCTGAAAAATAAAGAAAATAGCTAATAAAAGCTACTGCTACATCCATGTCATTATACCATGTACCAATACCTATATATTCAACTGACTATAAAATGCTCTTGATGAAATTCAAATACTTATTATTTTTCATTTAGATATTATTTTTGTTTTTTTAATATGTAAATAAATTAATTAAAGATATAGTTAATTAAATGCGCTTGAATTACGTTTTAAGTTAAGCAAATATATAAAATATTATACTTAAAAGAATAATTATGAGTAAGAGATTAAAAGTTGCCAGCGAGTAAATTCATCACTGCTGTTATAAAGCACTACACTATATCTATAGCGCGCGCCGCAACTGCTATGACTGCGTGCGTATATATAGATCTACTTACATAGAAACCGAACGGATAGAGAGAGGAAAGTAGACCTCGATAACTCTCTACTATATCTATAGCACGCGCATACATATATATATATATATATATATATATACTGTTACAACTTCCAAAACTTTAATTGTTCATTAAAAATAGAATATTGAACATATCGATCTGAAGTTTAGTATGCACATATAAAAAGCGAGCGCGCATCCAATAAGCTATAACACATCGTAATCTACATAATAGAAATATATCATTATAATACTGCAAGTCCATATGCGCCACTATATCTATTGCGCTCTTACACATGTCTTACACCAGCAGCAAGTCTAGCCCGGAGAAGGGGGCTAAGAGCGGCGTGGCGGTTACGCCGAATCGAACCAGCTCCGAACAGCGGCAGCGAGCAGGAGTCTCGCTCGAGTAGCTGAGGAGTTGGGAGGCACAGAAAATCCTACTCAGCATGTATATTCGACAAGCTCCAGCACCTCTCTCTATCTCTATCAATTTCGTGCGCGCTAGAGAGGTTGCTGCGTGGCCTTTATGGCTTTTCTTTTGTAAAGTTAAAGTTCATTTCTTGTGTTAACAATAAAAGACAGTCGTAAGACTGTGAAAATACAAATCTCTTTTGTTTTTCTTTCGTGTGTTATATTATTTTATTGAGTAATATTACTTATTGTGTATTTAACATTTGAAGTTATAAATTGAATTTGATTATTTGCTAAAGTAACTTTTATTGTAAAATAAGATTTTTCTTGAAATGCATATTTGATTATCTTGCTCATTTTTGTAATTTCATCTTTATTATTATTGGAATTATAAAGATATTTGAATATTTTTCTAAATTGCTAATTAATTGAAGTATATGCTGATTATTGAATCTGCTGCTACAAATTACTACAGACCGATACTTCTGCTTTTTAAAAGCATTGATGACATAAAATTGATTTTGCCTGAGATTTCCTTTTAACCTAAAATCCTTTTTCCATACTTGTGACCGTCTTCGGGAGGGTTTACCTTCCTTTTTCCTTTATACACATTCACAAATTTTACCTCACGTGCTCACCTGAGGATAGGGCCTCATCTTCGTTTATCATACTGTGCATTTATATTTGTTTATTACGTGAGTGCTTATATTTAATTTGTAATTAATATTTCATTTCGTGTGTGAACTGGCGACCGTGAAAAGTCCAGAACGTAACAATATATTACAATAAAATTAATTAATTTCGTTAACTGGACCTTATAAAGGATGTTTTTAATCAAAAAGTACCTTATATAAGTGCTTTTAAAAAAAATTTTTATTTTTGAGTTTTATATCGTTTTTATGGTTTCCTGGGTAGTTCTTTACGAATATTAAATCGAAATTAAGAAATTCTGTTAGTTAGACCTTGTTAAGGGTGTTTTTGATCCAATAGTAACTTATTTAAGTGTTTATTTCAAAAAAATTCTATTTTTGGAACTACATATCGTTTTCACAGTTTTCTGGGTCGCTTTTTACTAATATCGTTATTAAATTAATAAATTCCGTTAATTGGATCTTATTAAGGCTGTTTTAGATCAATAAGTACCTTATTTAAGTGCTGTTTGAAACAAATCAAAAATAGAAAATATTTTAATAAATCATA
>JAPYZE010012376.1:0-10247 GCA_030522805.1 Leptomastidea abnormis
TGTGTGTGTGTGTGTGTGTGTGTGTGTGTGTGTGTGTGTGTGTGTGTGTGTGTGTGTGTGTGTGTGTGTGTGTGTGTGTGTGTGTGTGTGTGTGTAGTTGTATCGAGGTATATACAAGCCGTGTGCTCCCCTTCGTCGTCGCAGTCCTCATCGTCATATAGTCGACGCCATCCGGCCACACGTGCTTCGTAGATTTCAGTAGAAAAAGACCTCAATGGATAAATTGAAAGAGAGAGAGAGAGAGAGAGAGAGAGAGAGAGAGAGAGAAAAGGCGAAACCAGACTCCAATTACATGTCGCCATCTACTTTTTGCCTTTCCTTGGTTGCGGATCACGGTAACAGTATATATGATGGCGTAGTAGCCGATAAACACGAAATTCGATGCTCTGCGCTGCTGACGACAAAGAGAGAATGAGGTAAAAGGAAGAGTAGGAGGAATAGCAGCAGCCTATCTCTGTCTGTCTCCCTCCCTCCTCTCTTTCGATGTATTTTTTCTTTTTCTTACTTTTTACAATTGACTGAAATGCTGTCGCGAGCTTGACGTCGGCGATTAAGAGACAATTATATACGGATATTACAGATAGCCAGAGAAAATTTATTTGAAAAAGTCGATGCTGCAATGGTGCGCTTAGAATAAGAAAAACAATGACCACCTCATGCAGAGAGATAGATTTAAGTTTTTTCTCATTTACAGCCTTACGACTCTGTGATGCCTCGAGAGATAAGTTGGTAGAGTTGTGGCCAACGTTGCGGCGGAGACCATATACTTTTTAGTTAATTAACTGCCTGCCAAATTTCCAAAAAAAAACAGATGATGAGAAATAAGCTGTGGAAGAATTATATTCCAGGCCGCTACGCAATAATTGTTTCAGAGAACACTTACATATTACACCTACTACATATAGTATCAGAGTGGGATGAGGAGGGAAAAGGTCATTTCACAAGCTGGAAAACGTGCAGCTTGCTTTGATCCTGGCAGGATAGTGTGGTGTGTGCCGCAGTTGGGTCGCTTGATAGCAGCGCGACGGGGCGGGGGAGGAGGTAGGAGATGGGGGGGGGGGAGGGGGGGCGAGGCTTAAAAACGTAATCCTGCAGCCAAACTGAATTTTATAAAGAAAAACCGCAAGATTGCAGTGTGACAGCCAGTAGTAGCAGCAGCAGCAAGCTTCTCGTGTAATATCCCTGTGATAGCAGTAGTACATACAAACCTCGCCTTGATGAGCAGCGCTCCTCTCTAAAATACGTGGCTGCACGACTTGGCGCGCTTTGACGCTATCTCTCTCCCTCTCTCTCTCTCTCTCTCTCTCTCTCTCTCTCTCTCTAGTATATAGCTTATACCATCCCATCCACCTTTGCTAATAAAGAGCTTGATAGGTATTATAGGTATAGATAGCAAGATTTAAAATAAAATCGATCGAGGCATGCGACACTAAGCTCTGAATAACACCGTTCATATTATATAGTATAACTAGAAGAAGCCCCCTCCTGGATAATATCATACTTTATGCATGTATTATTACGTATAATACTACTTGCTACCTAGCAAGCTCGAGAAGATGCCAAGATTGGCATACACGTGTATGCAGCTTCAAGGAGTAACCTTATATATATAGTAATAATAGCCCACTAAAATTTCGACAGTATTTAACATCGCGCTACTGCGACTGGCACTGCTGGCGGGGGCAGAGCGAATATAACGCTCGACTATAGTTCAAATTCAGCCTATAGTCGTCTATACATACCCAAGCTGCAAGAGCTGAAAAGAGCATATAGGTATATAATGTTCATCAACTGAAAAGTGATGGGGCTTATATTGCCTTTAGCTGTAACCTGGCTGGTTGGATGGCTGGCTGGAGGAGCCTCTAAAGTGCTCGGCAGTGACGACTGACGATCCCTCTCCTCGGTCCCCTCTGCGCATATTGTGCTAATGGCACTTTTCTGCATTCTATATATACATCGTGGAACACAACGAATCTTCCGTCGCTACTATATATATAGTATATTTCACCCCTTCCCGAAACTCTCTTTCCTCCTCTCCTGTCTGCAGCCATATTTCAAGAAGTAACGATCAAGGCTTGTTTTGCTCGGAAAACTGTTGATTCCGGCGCTTATGGCAAAAGCTCAAAAGCTCGCATGTATAGTGCGCAGGAGTAGCGCAACTTGACTTCCAAGACGTTTAAGTATTGCGACGTTTTAAATGATCAAAATATTTTGTCGAAAGTTTAACGAGACGTCAAGACTTGATAACTGCTTTGTTAAATTGAATTGAAGTTTATTTATACAATTACGCGCGAAAGTCTGCAAGATACGAAGATTAGGTATTAGTTGGGATTATTTTTTTATTCAAAAGCGGGGGGTCATCGAGGAATCTGTATTAAAAATTGATCGAGCTGCCAAGTGTTCATAAAAATGACCTAAATTCTGTCGAGTGTATGTGTGTGTGTGTGTGAGTGTGTGTTTGTATGTGTGGGTTCCTGGAAGACAATTACAGAGAGTAGGAGAGCGATAGCTTAGTCCTGGAAAAAAATTATACTTCGAGCGAGTGTATAGGGTGGACGCGGCGAGCGCGGTACCATGGAAACGACTCGTCGAAATATATATTATAGAGAAAAAGAGAAAAAAGAATGGCGAAGCTGTGTCGCCGCGCGCGGCTATAAGACGGGGCCGAGGATTTTGCATCCTGTGTCCCAATAAGTCGGATCGATGCAATTTGGCGGCGGAAACTTTGAAAATTTCATAATCAAACTGGCTTTCGCGAAACCGAAATTCATCGGCCATTATTATTATTATTATTTATTATTATTATATCTTAAAGCAGCGACTAACCTAATATTAACGTAAACCTCGATCGGCAGCAGCAACATTATGTATCCGAAGTTAGACCACATTTTGAATACGAAAACAGGCAGCAGAGATATTATGCTAATCGTCCTCCCCCACCTCTCTCTCTCTTCCTCGAGCTGCTAGCGTTCCTTGATGTTTTGATGATGCTTTCGTCGCAATCGCCGGCTCTTCCCCCCCCCCCACCCTCTTTTTTTTCTTTTCATAGCGTAATATTCTGCGGTTTCGTTCTTGTTGTCGTTGTCATCATCATCGCCGTCGTCTTCGCTGCTGATGTCTTATTTTTTAAAATTTTTCTTGTCTAAAGACTTATTTTGTAAAATTCAAAAACTGACTTGCACTAATTTTTAATGTTTATTTAAAGCTATCGTTTCAAGCGCATCAATGCTAATACATGCCAGGCGTATCTAATTCTGTAATTTAGTGTTGCATAGAAAAGTGAAAAAATTACTCCTTAAATATATTGAGATAAATTTGAGAAAAAAATTATCAATACTAAAGTAGTTTTACGATTGCATTTTAAATTTTAGCAATGAAGGTCAAAGATTATGAATATGTTATTTTTTCTCCATTTAACATGTTAACGAGATCGATACTATTATTGTAAGTGCAATGTAGTTGAATAAGTTTTTTTTCATCACTCCCGATCAGCTGTGCGAATTTCAACCGCACTTCCTGATCGGGAGATAATGAAAAATAGTATACGCACCACGGGAACAAGTTAAGAAGGCTCAGATCACCAGGTTCCCGGAATATCCTGGCGATCTCGGCCTTCTTAATTCTTGCTCCCTAGGTGCGTAATATACTATTTTACAGTTCAAGTGTAACTTTTCTTGGAGTTGGTCTCATCTTCTATATATTATTATTATCCATTGATTAAATTGATTTAATGAAGCATATAATATACTAATGCTGTGCAGGTACTTATATATTATGCATCGAAATGTTTCTTATCAAATTTTTCAAAAATATTCAACAATAGCTTACGAACAAGGAAATTGAACAAAGTTAAGTGGGAGGAAAAGAAGAATATGATATCGATATAGGACCTGGACTATGTTGGTATGGCATTGGGACGAGTGTACAGAGCGTAAGTTTAATGAAATCGCTTACGTTGTATATATATATATATATATATATATATATACGCGCAGTAGGGTTCGACAAGTAGGAGATGGCAAAAGCGGCCGTAGTAGCAGCAGCAGCAGCAGCAGCAGTAGCAGCTCTGCTCCGAGAGATCGTTGTTGCCTTGACAACCAGTACTCTCCATCCTCCGAGTATTTGCGACTCTCTCACCCTCATTTCCTCCCACCCCCATCTCCACCCACCCCTCTGACTCTCTCTCTCTCTCTCTCTCGCTCTCCCTCTCTATTGCCAACTCCCCCAGCTTTCTCCATGCCAGACGCCCAGCTGCGATCCATATTTGCTGGCGCACAGCAACCCCTTTTCAAAAGCCATTTTATCTACCTTAAGAACTAAAGTACGTAAAAATGTCAATGATCAATAAAAATTGAAATTTCCCGAAGCATGTATATATAGTTTATACTGTTTGTTTGTTCCAGCTCTCCTTGTTCAATTATTTTCTTAAAGTATCTCGAGAAAATTATAAATCAAATAATTATGTAAAATTTCTGTATAAGATGTGTAAATATCTTATATTCATCGATAGCAATATTATACTTTTCACTTTCAATTTCGACAATTCATATAGCGGGTGGAAAATAAGCACAAAAAATGCGTCTATTAATCCATCCGATTTTGAATAGCGTATAAATCAATTGATCGTGAAGAAGAACGAGACACACACACACACACACAAGAAAGAGAAAGAAAGATATGAGAGTTAGAGTCTGAGCAGGAGTAGGCAACTACGTGCAGCAGCAGTGGGGTGCTGTTGGATGGAGGATGCTTGACTCAGATATAATTAAAGGCACTCAAAGTATAAGGCCAACAGCGCGTCACAGCAGCAGCAGCAGCAATTGTTCTCAGGCGAACAATACGCATAATATAAAACTGCACGCATACTGCCTCCTCTGGTGTTGGTCGTCTATATATATAATATGCGCGGCGCGCAACTGCGTCGTTATTCCCTTTATTCTCTTCTGATATCCTACATTTCAGCCTATATATACATATAGTCGCGATGGAACTGTCGATCTGCGCGCGCGCAATGCCCTCCCTGGTGTCCCTTTCATTTCACTCCTCGTCCGCTTTCTTCCTTGAATATAATGCGATCGAGCTTGCTCATTCCCATCTTGGACGTGGTCGATCTCGCGGCTTATTTCGTTTGAGCAATGCAAGAGCTTGCGACTTGCCCTCCTCATTCTATGTCTCATCGCACCTTTCGGTCATATATTATGCTCTTATCGCGGCTTATTGGCGGCTCTGATGCGATGGGCCTCGCTCAGCCTTTGGCTGATTGCCAGCAGCCGAACTACTCACGTAAGAAAAGTAACTCCCTGAAATAAAGTACACATATAAGTATTACAAAGATACACATATACCTATGTGACCCATTTCTCGGGTAGGAATATAAAGAGAATATTCGCTGCTGAAAAGTAACATAATTTACGATCGATGATACATGATAGACTTTGGAAATTGAACAATTTTTCGATGCTGCGCAGCATAGTTATGGAAGTTAAGTCAAGTTATTATGCTATTGCGATCAAGTCTAAGTATTGCGTTCGTTCAACTGTGCGCAATGATTTAATTTGTAATTCTGCGCCTGTCTGCGAAAGTCTTAAAATATAGGTATAGGGCGCAGGTAGGTAGGAAGGATAATAAATATAAGCAGACAGACAGACAGACAAATAGATGTAGACAGATGATGTGTGTATATTATAATACATATAGAGAAAGGAACGGACGAGAATCGATTGCAAGCGCGGATATTGGACCAAACCTGAAAGTCCTCTCACCCCGAGTTGTTGCGGCTGCAGAACCACGTGCGCGCGCACGTAGGCCTATACTTGCGGATCGAGGCAGCGCAGCTTGCTTGGAGCGGAGGTGGGTATGCAGATGCTGATGCTGCCGGAGAAGCCTCGCTCGTCCAGTCACAAGGGGATGAAGCGGTATAGAAAAGGAAGAATTGGAAAGGAGAATAGCGATGAAGAAGCCGAGAGCCACCCCCTCCTCCTCCAGCTCGATCCAGCAGTTGTCAGCCTATATACACGTGCAATTTGAGATTCGATAAATCTAACGAGCTTCGATCCGCCAATTTAACTTTAAAACGCCGCCGGCTAATCACTTTTACGGAATATGTGAAAGTCCAACGCGAGAGTACCTATCGCTATATACGCAAAAGCTTAAATTTATCTCAGTTTGACGCGATGGCAGGAGTGGGTGAAGAGGAGGTGGAGGAGGAGGAGGAGGAGGAGACAAAACAACAATCCTGTTGCCACTGGCTTCGGCTCCTATATATTATAAGAGGGTCGAAGCTAGGGGAGAGTGCACGCGTGGTAAAAGGTAACTAAGTCGTGTGTGATAGAGAGAGAAAAAGAGAGTGGATGACGGGGGAGGGAGGAGGGAAAGTGGGAGGGTATAGGTAGCAATGCGTGGTTAAGTCACATTTGCAAGCCATCGAAACGGGCTTTTGCACACGAAGCAGCACCACCAGCACCACCAGCAGCAGTAGTAGGAGAAGTGCACGAATCTACCTACCGAATAGAGTATACACACACAAACACACACACCCTAAGCTCTCGCATTTCTCTCGGCAAATTTCCATCGAGAGTCTCCGCCTTTTGTATGTGCTTCCACCATTGAACGGGGAAGAAGAAGAAGAAGAAGAAGAAGGAGGAGGAGGAGGAGAAAGCTTAGCCTGACGTGTAAATTCGAAAGCTCGAAGAGTGAGTTTCTATAATCTACCATGCACGATCGCTCCTTCGCGCTGCCAGGTACACAGGCTATAGGAAAAAAGCAAGGGAAGTTAAGGAAAGAGAGAGAGAGAGAGAGAGAGGTGAAAGAGAATGGGAGAAAGAGAGAGAGAGAGAGGCACGTAGCAGCAGCAACAGCAGCACGTTATTACGTATGGTAGCGCAAAAAGAAGAGCGTATAATACAATTTCGAGGCTTGCAGGCTGCTGCTGCTGCTGCAGCAAAGGCGCGCGGCAGGCTCGGCCAATGGGGCTTCGCGCACTAATGAATCCGAGTCAAGTCCAGCCAATAGCCGTCCTTGAATTCGCTGCTTGCACGCGTAGTTCTGTTTTACGTGTGTACGTGTGTGCGTGCGCGCGCGCGTTAATCCTAGGCGAGTGTACGATCGTGAGAGGAAGAAAGAAAGAGAGAAAGAAAGAAAAAGAGGGAGAAAATGTGCCAGACACGCCGCGATGATAAAAAAAATTGCCTTTTATTATTTTACTCTGTTTCTCTCTCTCTCTCTCTCTCTCTCTCTCTCTCTTTCTTCTACTTTTTTGCAAATGTCGGAGGAGAAATAAACTGCCGAAGTATAAATCGATTGCAAGAGATAATATAACGAGCTGCTGCGGCTGATGATGATGATGATGATGGTGATGACGATACATATATATGCAAAGAAGTAAATACAAGTACAATATTTTTTACAAGTCATATATCAGGCTAGACCTTTCACCAATAGATACCAGAGTATTTAATTTTTTTTTCTTTATCTTGCTTATAACGTATGCGTTGCTGCGATTTATAAAAAAATTATAGGTTGCAACTCACACAAAAAACGATTTCGATTCAATAAGTACAAAAAGCTGACATGTCTTGCTGTACGCGTATGCTCTATTTCCATGTATTTATGTGTATATTTTCTCAAGGAGATCGAAAGACACTGGGTTGCAAAATTCAACGGATGGCTTATTGGAAAAAATTACATAAAAAGACGATGACATTTGATGTGGTAGTAGTTGTGATATGCCAGCGATGACCATAGCATTGACGATCCATTTCTTATTCTTTTCTATACATTCTTCTTGGATCTTTGAGCTTTTTTCTGCTGGAGTTAATCGTCGCGGGCACAAGTATTAGAATCAGCACAGCCATATAAACAGGCGCAAAAAAAAATCTAACTCGGTGTTTAGCTTCTTCTTCTTCTTCTTCTTGCATACGCACGGCTGATGCTGAGACAGCCTCGCTATTGCTATTATAAATATATTCCTCATATCAATATACAAATATATACCTATACTGCATCGGCATCAGAGAACACGAATCCGAATAAGTCTCAGAGAGTTGCAGCGGTGGTACCGGCACTGGCAGTGTTAAGTGCTCCGCACCAAGAGAAAGGTATCTGGAGAGTGCTGGTTTACTCATACCTATATATAGACGCGCCTGAGCTTTCATCTACTTTTCTATTTATACAAGAGTCGCAAATTTCGATTTCTTGACATGAAGACAAACTTTAATGTTTCTTGAAAGTTCTAAGTTTATCATCTATTAGAAAAACAAAAATTCTGAAAATATTATAAAAATAACCACTATCTCTCTGTGTTTGCTCTACTGCTTATTAGCATTTACATTAATTTTGTTGTTATAGTACACACTTGGAATTGGGTGTGTGTGTGTGTGTGTGTGTGTGAGGCAGCAATACGTTAAATACCTACAGTAGATAGAATACCACTTTTTCTTCCTAGTACTTTCTAAATTATCATTAAATGAAAAATTTATTTTCGGATTCCAAATTTAGGTTTTGCAGTGAAATCCGAAAATTTCTAGTAGAAAACTCAAAAATGATATAAAGCCCATCAACACGTGTAAGAGAAAAACTCTCAATTCCCGCGGTACACGCAGTTGAGTCCAGTCCCGTCTTCCCCTGTATACAGCAGCGAGCGAGCACGTATGTATATACTTATATAGGTATATAGGTGTGCGTGCAGAAACATTATGCGCGAATATGTAAAACACTCGGCTGGCGGTACAGCCGTGGTAGTGGAGAGTAGCGATAGAGGGGGTGGGTGGCTGAGGTGGTCGAAGCAAAGGAGGGAGAGGGGGGGGGGGTCGAGTGAGCGGAAAAAGACAGAGAGAAGGAGTACGAGAGAGAGAGAGAGAGAGAGAGAGAGCATATGGGTGTGTACGTGCGCACATCGTGCCAGAGTCGGAGAAGCATCGAGAGCTATCATTATGGCAGCCGTAGACACTCCCTCTTTATCGCCGGTTTCCAGCCCCGAGTCCTGGAGCGCTCGCTCGGCATCATTATATTTTCCCTGAGTAAAAGAAGCCCTCGCTCTCACTCGTTCTCTCTCTCTCTCTCTCTCTCTCTCCTTGCCTCCCTCGCCTCCGCTCATTCGCCTGCAGCACGTGTCCCTGGCCACACGTACGCTGTGCACTAATATTTCAAGCGTGTATGCAGCCGAGCGTAGTGCATGCACCGATGCACCAATGCAGCAGCAGCAGCTTTGTCGCCCCGGAGAAACGCAGCCGCAGCAGCTCCGAAGCGAAATTTTCTCGGAAGCCACGTTTTAAGCTTTGCAGCTCCATAAATGCAGCTCTTTTCTCCTGTCTACCCCTCCCTCCCCACCTTACCCTCTCTCTCTCCCGCTCATACGTGTTATTTTTTTTCACATTCTTATCCGTCCTATTCTTTTTCTTCTTAATCTTATGTGAGGAAAAAGATTTGGATTTTTCTTATATTCTAACAACAATTTAATTCGCATATGCTGTATCATGTACTTCAGTCTGCTTTTACAAGATTTAACATGAAATTATATTTCTTCTTGCTTAATGATATGTTTCTTTCAAATAATTACCAGATTTTTCTAGTACTTATATTTTTTGAAGCAACCAAATCTTAATTAGCCCAGGTCAAGTAAAAAATAACGTACACATGTTAAATATATATGTATATATATATTCCTCAAATTAAAAATCCAATCCTCCTGTCATTATGATTATCGGTACCATATTTTAAATTAAATCTGTAACTTTAAAATTTATGCAAAGATATTTGGAAGATTAAAATTGTTAAAAAATCAAAATTTTCAGATTAAATAAAAGTGCATTCCCACACTTATCTGAATAATAATAAAAATAACAATAACAATAATAATAATAATAAAATACTAACAATAATAATAATAATAATAATAATAATAATAATAATAATAATAATAATAATAATAATAAGTAATAATAATAATAATAATAATAATAATAAGTAATAATAATAATAATAATAATAATAATAATAATAATAATATAAATAACAATAATAATAATACTTGATATAGATAAAGCCTTTGAATTAAAAAGTACTTAGAGTCCTTAGATAAATTAAATTCAGGCATAAAAATGAATAACTTGGGCCATATCGTATTCTTTTCTTCACCTTCCCCCCCCCCTCCGCTCTCTTACTCCTTTATTTCGACTAGTTCATCATTTCGTCCTTGCGGGTCTGCAACACAGTTCACGTAACGTCAGTTTCGGTGGCGTGAGATAGGG
>JAPYZE010012420.1:0-13830 GCA_030522805.1 Leptomastidea abnormis
TTTTTATTTTTATAAAAAAAAATAATTTTTACAAAATAAATAAGTAATATATTATTATTTGAGGAAGCTTTCTGCCAAATACTTGGCAGCGGTTTTTTCAATGAAAACGTTGTTTTAGACAAAAACTGATGTCACCATTAGAATAATGAAAAAAAATACGTCAAAAACGTTGGTATTTGGTTATTTTGGTTGATGTTTTGTTTTTTTTTTTTTAATTTTTGAAAACATTGTATATGCGAGTTGAAAACAAGAAGTTTTGATGCTCGCTCGCGGGCCTGGGAGGATCGGCGCGAAATGCCCCATATACGTGATCTCATGTAAAACATATAGGTATTATAAAGCTACTGTGAAGCTAATAGCTAGAAAAGCCTATTCTTGGTCTCCTTTTTTTGCGAATAGTCGCAAAAAAAGGAGACCAAGAATAGGCTTTTCTATCCAAACGCTAGTTACGAGCTAAAAATCATACAATTTTATTTTGTTCATAAATTTTATAATTATTAATTTTTATTATTAAAATTTTATATGCTGTTGTATTGTAATAAAAAGAAGTGTTATGTGAAATTACAAGGCAAACAAATTATCGGTTCGTCCACTAGAAATAAGAAATCATTATTAGAACAAGACTCTTGGAAGTCATTCTGTGGAAAAATGTAAGAAAGATAAAGCTAGATAAAACTTTTAGCGACAAAGTTGTTCCTTGATATTTATGAAGTTTTCCTGAAAATTTCAAGTCGATTATTTTGAAAACGGCAAAGATAAGATCACTTTTATTCATACACATTTCTCGTGAATGCTAGGTTAGGTTAACATGTCGAGTAACGCGACACGTGGAGGTCAGATGGTACTTGGATGTGCGGCAACGCTATTATAAGAAACACAATTGTTAAAAGTGATCTATCTTTGTTGTTTCTAAACGAATCGACTTGAAATTTTCAGGAAAACTTCAAATATTAAGGAACAATTTTATGGCTCGTAGTTTTGTCTAGCTAAAACTTTCAGCACACTTTTTTCTACAGAAGTTGAGAAATTATAGTACACAAATACAACTGAATATATATATATATATATATATATATTGTTTATATATATATATATATATATATATATATATATATATAAACAATAACGAATTCATTGATCTTTAAAAGTTTTTAAAAAATAAGATTTTTATTTTTCATCTCAAATAATAAACATTAGATAAAAAAGATGGAGATTTTTCCTCTTTACAAGCTAGTATTTTTTCTAAATTGATTTAAAGTGTTTTGAATTTCAACACCCTCGACAATACTTATTTGTGTTTTCGGCTATGGACCCTTATCAATCTAATAGTTGTATGAAATTCTCAATAATTTGACATATGATTAATTAAATATGTAAACTAAATTAATAAAAGTAAACAATATTTTGCAGTTCAAGCAAGTTTACTAATTAAATATTTTGGTATTCTATATGTATTGCTTTTGATAAATATGATTGATATGGTACTTTTTTGTTAAAAATTTCTTCTACTTTTAAAAAAATCTTTTATAAGTCATTTAAAGTCTCTTCAAATCTTTTTAATGATAAATCAAGCAAAAAAAATTGATGTGCAAAAACTAATTTTAGCTTTTATTTTAATAATTGCGCTAAAAAAAGGGTTTTTATGTAGAAAGTATTTACCACAATTTGAAAGTAAAGTAAAGAATATATAATTGAGAAAACTTTTTTATGTCAATAAAAGTTAAAAATTTTTAATAAAGAAAAAAAAATTTTTTATCATAATTCTTAAAGTATATAATTTTCTTACAGTTACGGTTTTTTTTATTCAACGAAAAACTTTTACTAATGACTAATTTGTGTTTTAAATGAAAAAATTGATTTTTTTATTACATTTTTTAAAAAAATCATCTGGTTTTTTTACCTAATATATCTGTTTGGAATAGGGATTTTCATTTGCAACATAAAAGGGAGTGGACTACATCTTTTTTGGAGCGGTTTTAGCCGTATGGGAACAATGAGTTTATGAGGATAGTTTGTAGGGAGGACAGTACTTTAACTAGTGTACCAAAGTTGCACTTTACTTAGAGCGAGAGGAGAGGTTGCACCTAACCGTGTGCGACAGGAGTCAGTCGACTTTTATAGGTATTAAAATACTTTCGGTTAAAGCAATCACTCTTTGATTTCAACAAGAACACTTTAAACTTTATTTCTAAACATATATAAACTATTTACAACGACTATTCGGTTTATTATAACTTTTTGAAGTTACAAAAAGTCGATGCGTTTATAATCGCTTATGTGGCGATAATAGCGTAAGATACACGCGAGTTTAAAGGTAAAGAATTATTGAAATTTACGGAAAGAAAGGATCGAACTTCGATCATCGAAGCTAACTCAAAGCTAAATACGATACCACTAAAAAGTATGAGTTGCTAGAGAAAGCGTGCGCTTAGCAAGCGCGTCTTGCCAGACAGTTGAAGAAGAAGAAGAAGACGGAAGTAAAGTGGGGGTAAAAAATTAGTCAGTACTACTACGCTAATAAATAACTCGCAACTAATTTAGGCGCGAAATTATAAATATATACTAATATAATTTTAAACAATATCACCTTACAGTATAGCATGATGTTTACATCTGATTTGTCATCTGATTTATCACCTGATGTTTCCTAGTAGAGTCATATCAACATCAGTAGATCAAAGAATTGCAGTAAATGTAATTAATAACTATTTTGCGCAATAAAGACCACAGAAAAACTGGATGGAAATATTTTTTTGTTACTTTCGAAATTGTCAGTTTGGGTTATGTATTTCTTTATGAAATACACATAAAGAAATAACTTACAAGGGGAGGTTCAGGTCTTCGGGTCCTGGATTGGGCTCAAACTTGGGGAAAAAGATGCTTGCTATTAAAATAAAAAAAGTGTCAAGGGATTTCGTTAAATAGGCCTTCCTTTCAGAATTACAGGGTTTCATACGCGTAACATTATTTTTCTTTTCATTGCTTCTTTTGACTGTAACTTAAACAATTGTTGTAATATCTTAATCTTTAGAGTATATTATGATAGCCAAGAAAATTACCTTTAATTTGATATGTTATATATTAATAAAATATCAACTCAATCAAAAGTTACAGCAAATTAAAGATTATGATGACTTTATACGTGGTTTTATACCCACGTCTAAAACTATGTATAAAATTATCAATATTTTTGATTTGCTGTAGTTTTTAATCAAGTCAATATCTT
Source organism: Leptomastidea abnormis (assembly GCA_030522805.1). Classification (NCBI taxonomy): domain Eukaryota; kingdom Metazoa; phylum Arthropoda; class Insecta; order Hymenoptera; family Encyrtidae; genus Leptomastidea; species Leptomastidea abnormis. Next base: position 3,227 of record JAPYZE010012420.1, read on the forward strand.
ATCAATGTATAACCTATCAAATTCAAGGTAATTTCCTCAGCTATGACATTATATTTTGAAGATTTAGCTATTGATACAATAGTTAAAGCTATAGTAGAAAAAAGCATTGAAGAGAAAAATAATATTAGAAGTATAAAACCCTGTAATTCAAAAAGGAAGGCCTATTTAAGGAAATCTTTTGACACTTTTTTTTATTTTAATAGCAAGCAACTTTTTCCCCAAGTTTGAGCCGAATCCAGGACCGGAAGACCTGAACCTCCCCTTGTTAGTTAAGGGAGTTCTATGGTCGCAGAGAGAGAGAGAGAGAGAGAGAGAGTGAGAGAGAGAGAGAGAGAGAGTGAGAGAGAGAGAGTGAGAGAGAAAGTGAGAGAGAGAGTGAGAGAGAAAGTGAGAGAGAGAGAGAGAGAGTGAGAGAGAGAGAGGGAGAGAGAGAGGGGGGAGAGGTAGAGGAGGGAGGGGGAGAGGGGGGAGGGGGAGAGGGGGGAGGGGGAGAGAGAGGGAGAGAGCACTCTCTTAGCTTCAACGGTGGTATAACCTCATTAGCTATTTTGTCAGTCTGACAAACATCATGACTGACACGTGCTTAGATGTACCCGTTGTGTACATTTTTAATAATTTATTTCTAATTAATAATTTATTTCTAATTTCATAAGTACCCTCATCACGTTTTTAAAACTGATAAATCATCGCTGGGAATTTTTTTATTTATGATAATTTTTTTATGTATAGGAGTCCCTTGTTATACGCGGTTTCCGTATCCGCGGTTTACCCTTTTACGCGGATTGTCAAATGCGCTTACCCCTCGTTTTACGCGGATTTTATAACTCTTATCCGCGGATTTATTGTAGCTATGTTCAGGATTTTTTTTCTTTTTTTAAACAAAACCAAATCTATATAAATAGTTGGCCTTCGTGACACTACCGCATCATTTTAATTATAACCTTTGTATCATTCGTGTATTTTCTTTCGTGTCATTTGTGAATTTATTTGTATAATTACATTATGGCTCCTATTAAAAAAAAATCTCTAAGTAGAACACCAAAAAGAAATAAAAATGTGATGATTTTAGCCGACAAACTTGAAATTTTAAATTTAATAAGAAATAAAGAGAAAATTGCTGAGAACAAATTTTCAACTGCGATGAAACCGGCCTGTACTGGAAACGTTTACCAAATCGAACTTGGCTTACTAAAGAAGAGCAGAAAGCATCTGGCTTTAAGGGCATGCCTCAGACCTAACCTAAAACTGTAGTCAATACCCAATCCTTATTTTGCAGTATTCGTTGTTAATTGACATATTTGATAAAATATTGGATAGGTCTCTACGTCGGTATGATGCATACCCTTAAGGTAGCCAAAGATAGATTTACACTCTTATTTTGTGTAAATGCCGCTGGAAATTTTAAATGTAAGCCAATGTTAGTGTACCGTGCGGAAAATCCAAGAGCATTAAAATGAAAAAGAAAAGAACATCTGCCCGTGTACTGGAAGTCAAATGAAACGTCCTAGGTTACCAAAACCAATTTCAAAGAGTGGTCTTTTGAATCGTTCGTGCCAGAAGTCAAAGTGTTTCCTTGCCTCACAAAATCTCGCCTTTTAGTCATGGATAACTGCAAGAGTCATGATGAAACTTTGCAAACAGCGCATCCTGATGTCGAAGTGATTTTCCTCCCTCCGAACATAACGTTATTGATTCAATCCTTAGATCAAACAGTCATCGCAACTTTTAAAACTTATTATCTGAGGCGAATCATAAAATTAATGGTTTAAAAAGTAAATCTTCACCGTAGATGCGACAACTTTGATAGTGAAAACGTTGTTAGACATTTTTGTAAATCTTTCTCTATTACGGATGCTATTTATGTGGTTTAAGAATCGTGGAATTAAGTTCGATCAACAACTATAAATGTAAGTTGAAAAAAACTTTTACCGGAAGTAGTTTTGCCTGACGATGGAAAAGAACCAGATTACACAGAAGCTGTTCAAGAAGTTGTAACTATATCACGAGAAATCAGTGGAGAAGGATTTCAAGACGTTCAAGAAACAGAAATTTCGGATCTTGTTTTGACCGGAAGACCTGATTACCCTTCTGAAGAAATTAAAGAGCTTGTCAGTTACTCCGAAGATAAAATTGAAGAAGAGGAAACCACAATAACATTCGAGGCAAAAGCGATCATTAAAATTATAAATCTTGTACAAGAGGCAGTAGATGAAGCTGTTGCTACAGATCCAATAAATGGTCCGAAGTTTAGCTTTTAAACGGCAATTTGATTTAGCGATTGAAATTTATGAAAAAATGTATAAAGACATTTCACGACGATCCAAACAGACAATATTAACAATTTCTTATAATAAATGTTTATTTTTCATCATCTAATTTTCTGATTTTTCTATGTCAAGAAACGTAACCCCCTTTTTCCCATATAACTAATGCCTCGTTATACGCGGTACTTTTGTGGAACGTAACCCCCGCGTATAACGAGGGACTCCTGTAAATCGTAATTTAATTAATTGGGAATATGCAATGAAAGTGAGCACAACAGCAATTTTCCATAAGGTTACGTGTTAACATCTGCCGACATAATATTTATTTTTCGTCTCTCAAGTACCCTTATGCTCTGAAATTTTAACTGAATCATTTTTAAGTATTTTTTTTAACATTTATAAAAAAAATTTCAGCCTGATTGTAATGTTATAATTTTATTTGCCATAGAACTCGCTTAACCCGGTAATTTTAATTAATCTATAAAAGCCCATACCAAGACCATCAACAAAACAGACAAACAAATTATCGGATCTTCATTTTGAATAAATAAAATATATGCAGTTTTTTTTTTGGATTCAATTGTTAAGCAATAATTATTTAAAAAATGAGTTTCTATAGTGGACTAAGCAATCAATAACAATTTAATTACTTGCTTGTTAGGTGTGACTTTACTTTTTCACATTTGCAAATTGAAAGAAAACATATATTATGAAAAAATTCATAGTGGAGAAACGAAATACTAATATTTTTGATGATCCGTGAAAACATTTGAGCTATCTGCAAAAGCAAGGGCCAAAGCTACTTTTTTCACCCTAAAATAATTTTTAATTGTTTATAATGCAATAGCAACAAAAGACTGAGAAAAAAAGTGATCTCTTTTTTCTTGTTTTCATGTAAAATTCATTGTCATAATTTTATTTTGGATTTATTGACTTTTTTTATTTTATTTTTTCAAATGTTTTGTTTTTATTTTTTTAAATGCAATATTTTAATAATTTGTATGTCCATATTGTTTCTAGGTCAATAAATATCATAACTTTTTATATAATTTTCATAAAAATAAAAAAATGATTTTGAATGTCTTGAAAAAAATTTACAAAACCATTTTTTTTTTATGATCATTTTTTTAAATGACATAAGTTTAAAGACAATCACGATTTTTTTTAATTTTTACGAGGTTTTATTCAATAAAAAAAATAGTAAAAAAAACATTTTTTAAAAATAAACGTAAAAATAAATTTTTTCTATAACACAATTTTTTGAAGATAATTTAAATTTTAAGATTATCTCAAAATTATGTTGTAATGGCAAATACATATGGACAAGGTTTTAGTTTAATAGACAACAGTAGTTTCTGGAAATATTTAAAAAAAACAGATATTGAGATATTCTCAAAGATTTTCATCAGAAAATAGAAAAGTTTAAAAAGTAAAAAAATAAAGATCTAATAACGACTTTTTAAAATACTGAATTTATAACATCTAAAGATTAGTAAGATTCTAATAATAAATACTTATTTTGATAAAACTAAACAACGATTAAAAAGAAAGTATTGTATAGTATTAATAAGAGTCATATTTTTATAAATATGTAATTGACGGCATAAAACAAAAAATCAACAATATGGGTTACAACGTTTATAAGGTTAGGTGTAAGGGATACCTTTAATATTGAAAAAGTAATAACTTTTTCAAGTTTTTTTTTATAAATTATAACTGAACAAAATAAGTATTATGTATAAACAAGTAAAAGGAAATGACAATAAAAGAATTGAAAAAAACAAATAAAGATTTGAGAATTTGAAATGTAGATATATTGATAAATTTATTGTGGGTAAAAAAAATTGCAATATCATAAAATTAATTATTAATCAAATTTTACAATATGGAAAAAATATTAAAGCATAAATAAGTAAATATTATACGTTATGGGCATCAAAAATATTACTCTAAATATTACAGGATTCTTTAATAAATTTAAAACTAGTCTTTGAGTTTGAAATCCTTTGCAGTTATCTATTTCAAATTATATCATAATATCAATATCATAATATCTATCATATAAAAACATATAATATCAATCATATAAAAACAAAATTAGGAATTCTATAAAAAACATTAACTAGTTTCTTACGTTCTCGTAATCTCCTTTTAAATTCAGGATCACGTCGGCGTTTTTGGTCAAAGTAAAGACAATATCCGACCAATAAACCAGCAACTCCAAAAGCAATACTAACAGCAGTTTTAGAATTCATAGCAGTAGACTGTAATTAAAGTTAAATCAACAACTTACTAAGAATGAAAAAAAAAGATATTTATTGATTCAATAACATCTAGAAAAATGCAGGTTAAAAATTTAAATAATCCTGTTTTAAATAAAATCGTAGTTTTTGATAATGATATTGAACTTTTTCTTTACCTTGGTTGGAGGGAGGGATATCTGCATAAAGCAATGTGCCCTATCAAACTTTTTTACTACTTAAAAAGTTTTTCACATTTTTGGCTAGGGTTCGGCAAAATAATCGATTCTTAAAAAAGGAATCGATTCCGGGGTTCAAGAATCAATTATTTAATCGATTCTTTTACTTGTCGATTCTCAAGGAATCGATTCCTAGATAGTCAAGAATCGAATCGACAAAAATAAGTGTTTAAATAGGTCTGTGAATTTGAAAAAACCGGATAATCAATAATATTCAATTTTTTAAAAATTATCTGGACATCCGAATTTTTAAGAATAAATAAAGTTTGTTGAAAAAGTTGAAAAATATAAAAAAAGTAGATTAAAAAAAATTTTTAATGATTTTCCAATATTTTAAAATAAACTTCGAATAACATCTATAACCCGGATATCCATTATCCGATAGAAGAAAATTATTTACCTTTTTTTTTAGGTAGTCGACGTGCGAACGCTTATTATGATAATTTTTCTGTATTTTTGACATTTCCATTCTAGAATCGATTCTTTGATTCTTTCCGCAAATATTCGATTCCTGATCGATTCTTTTTATTTAGAATCGATTCCTTTTTTGAGGAATCTCCGAACAGTCCGAATGTCCAGTACTCTCACCCTCACCTCACATAGTTACATCGTTACATGGCATCGGGCTGTCCCTGTCGGGCATCCGGCATGGCCATGGCTTGATGGCTCAGTTATATCATGAAATTTCTTATGCCCTAGTCACATCAGCTCCTGGACATTCAATGATTTAACTATTGTTTACAAAAATTTTAAATACATTAAAAAATTGCGGTTAATTTCTTGTTTAGTTAATATAAATATTATAAGTAAAGTAATTGCGAATTATTTAGTTTTTGTACAATTTCAAAAATACTGCGAGTGCTACTTTAATTTTGGATTTTTGGCATGAAACAAGTAAATATAAAAATGATATTAATTTTTTTTATATGCGGAAGCTAAGGGTTTAGCCGATAAAAAATGGTAAAAGTACCCCCAACCCCCAACACAAGCACAAGAAGCACAACCAAGGTCCTGTCCTGTTCTTTTCTGCTTGTTCCTTTTGTGTATTATCGTCTTAAGGCCATGCTCTATATCGACGTAGATTCCTACACCTGATTTTACATTATTCGTCGCGAATTTAAATATTTGTCAAAATATTTTTGTCGGCGCACATACTGCAAAATCGACAATTGTCTGTAACTATGGGGTTAGGGTACAACTAGAGCATGCCCTTAAGGCCTTTGCACGATGAAAGCGCCGTGGATAAAGTACAAGAATAGCATTGGTTAGTATATCTATATCGATGTAAATGCAAGATGCAATACAACTACAAGACACAAACGAGCATGTTCCTTACGTTTTCCGGCTGTCTTGCATTTTCATCGATATAGATGTACTTAACCAATCTTATCTTTGCTTCCATCGTGTAAAGGCCTTTTTTTAGCTGTATCTGTGCTTTATTTAACTTAGCGCGTACATCCTAAAAGGATATCATTTAAAGCAAAAATTTAATAATTTTTTTTTTAATTTTCAACTTTGACAAAACAAAAAAGGAAGAGAAACAGTTCTACAATTATTATTCTAATGTATGCTATTCAAAATCAAATATTTTTTATTTGTAAATTTTGTCAATATATGTTAAATATTTGAAAAAATATTGAATTTTATTTTAATGATTATTATTATAAATTATTATCTTAATTTCTTTTAACTAATCAACTCAGTTTAATTATTTACACTAAAAATGAAATATTATTTAATATTATTTTTTATTATGTTTAATTTTAATTATGTCCTGATCATATTAACTTATTTTGAAAAATACCAAAATAATATTATTTAAGTAATTAATTAATAATAATATAATTAATAATAAGATAAAATTTAATTGCTAAATTGCTTTTATGCTTTTATTTTTGATTGAATTATAGGACTCCTATGTTAATAATATTATTTATTGAAGGTAGTTGATAAGTTAAAGAATCAGGCTTTTTTTTAATTTGTTTTAAAATATTCTGATAAAATTTTACTTAAAAATATTATTTGAATGCATAGAAATATATTGTACATTTAAAAATTACAACTCTTAACTTTTTTCATTAAAAATGTTATTATTATATGCTTGTTTAAAAAATTATTTAAAATTTTATTTTCCGCAACATTTAATTTCAACCTGTAATCTAAAAGCAAAAAAAATTTTTTTTGCACTTTTTGTTTGCATAGTCAGAAGTTAAATCTTTGAAAATATTTAAAAATTTAATAATATTAATTTATTAGTTCAAAGGTGTAAACAAAAAAAAAATATATTAATGGTTTTTAAGCAGAATCTTAGGAAAATATTTTTGAGAATGAATACATTTAATTAAAATATGAGTGTGTCCCCTATTGATAAACCTCAAATGAGATGTCAGATGAGATCTCTGGCCAAAACTGCAGATGAGATATCAGGTGAGATTTTATTTAAAATTTTTTTTCCAGAAACCGTTTAAAGTAGTAAGGAACAATTTAAAATATTTTTTAAATTGTGAAACTTAGAAAAATTTAAAAAAAAAAAAAAAAAAAAAATTAAAAAAAGTTTTTCAAGTTTTAAAGTTTAAAAAATGTTTGAAATTGTTCCTTAAAGAATTTTGAGCAGTTTTTAAAATAAAACTTATAATAAGAATTAATTTCTGAACATTTTTTAAATTTAGGAATTTACACAAATTTTTAAAGTGTTCCAAAAATTTGGAAATTGTTCAAAAATTGATTCTTACATGCTAAAAGGTTTCCAGAAAAAATTTTTTTAAATATCCCTACTGATTACTCATCTGCTGTTTTGTGATCTGATTTCTCATCATCTCATATTAATTATTATCTGAGATCTTAGTTGAGGTTTATCAGCAAGGTGTGCTAGGGCTCCAAAATTTTGTTTTGAATTATTCTTTTTAAAATCAGTTAAGCTAACGCAAGTTTTACATAAAAATAATATTTTTCCATAAATTTAATGAATATAGACAAATATAATTTTTGTATTATTCATCAAAAATTTCTTTTAAATAATATTTTTTATTTCTGAATTGTTTTTAAAGAGATTTTCAATATATATATTTTTCAGATTTCTGCATTTTACGGGCATCGTACCCTAACCCCATAGTTACCGACAACTGTCGATTTTGCAGTATTCGGCGTGAATTTGCGAATTTTTCAAAATATCTCAGTTGACGCACAATCTATATATAAGTCATTTAGATTGTGCGCCGACAAAAATATTTTGACAAATATGTAAATTTGCGACGAATAATGTAAAATCAGGTGTAGGAATCTACGTCGATACCCTACTGAAAAATCTCACCTGAGAACTCACCTGAGATCTCATGCCAAAATCTCATGACTTTTTTTTGCTTAAAACAGCTTAAAATTAAGTACGGAATTATTTCTGAACATTTTTTAAAATTGGGGAACTTAAAAATTTTTCTTTTTAAATTTTCTAAGTTCCTAAATTTTGAAAATTTTTTCTAAGTTCCAAAATTTTAAAAAATGTTCAGAAATCATTTCTAACTTCATTTTAAGCTGTATGAGATTTTGGCATGAGATCTCAGGTGAGATTTTTCAGTAGGGTATAGAGCATGTCCTTAATAATAAAATATGTTAGTAATTCATGGAATAAAAAATTTCTAATCAACATAATGTGACGGGGCACCCGACAGCGATAATATGTCTTTAGCGCGCAAGGAGATACTCTTGCTCTATGCGGACAGCTCGGTGTGCACCGAGCTGACTTCTCGTGGTGATAATGTGGGCAATTCCCTTGATGTGGCTGAGCCTGCCCCATGCTTTAACACCAGGTGCAATCAATGGCAGGCTCGTGCAATGCCGGCCCGTCACAATGTGTACGCGGAGTTCTCTTGACGCGCACACCACAATGTTTCTAGGAAGTCGTCTCCTAAGCTCGTACAAAGCTCGTGCACGAAGCTTAGCTGCTTAACTATTACTCGACTATCGGGAACGGAGTTGAGCCCGCGGAGGCTGGCAGTATTCGCCGGTTACAGAGATGAAGGAATAAACACTGGATTACCCAGCTGAAAATAACTGATAAGTTCTTACCTAAAAATTTATTTAAGTTCCTGTATAAGTTGATACATAAGTTCTTATATAATTTCTTATGTTATTTCTGGTGTCTAAACTTGCATAAGAATTTGGATAAAAATTTATGTAAGTTCTTACGAATGTATTTCAAACAAGATCTTACCCAAGAACTTATATCGGTTCTTGTATAAGTTCTTATGTAAGGACGTCGGAGCTACCTGTTTTACCGGCAATCGCCCTTACCAACTTTTCTTTTAAAATATAAAATCAATTCAGCTGGAACTTTGAACACTTAATTAAAATATTATATATTTATATTTTCTTTATTTATCAGCCTATTGGCCCAGATAAAGGACTTGGTTTACAAATAATTTACAAAAAGAAACTTATCCGATCCACATCCAAACTAACTCAAACTAAATCATATTCATACAGACTCATACATTTTTAAATCGACATTAATCTCGCAAATTACAAATCAAATCACTCCTCGCGCATACATTTCACATAAACATTTTAATTCTTAAGTATTTTATTCCACACAAAGTCAGGCACGTCTCTGTTCAAACCACGCAAATATCGGCACCTACGCTATCTTTATCTTTTTCTCTTATACATTCTGAATCGTATTTTTTAAACAACTTTATTACTTCCTTCACCCCCAATTCGCTTGCGACATATTTGTTTAACAATCTTTTAACATCAGTACTATTCTCTTGCCATCTCAAACACACTTCACAATTGTTTATCACATGCTCCAAACTACTAATATCTCTTTTACACAAAATACACAATTTTGCCTCCTCTTTTAGCCAATATTTATTACTTTCTTCCATGTTACCGCATCTTATTCTGGCCACTACACTAATATCACAGTCTTTTCTATACCTAGCTAAATATTTTGGCATGCCCTCAGTCTTAATATTTTTATATCTTGTGTTGTATTTTGCGCTTCTTATCCTACTCTCTATTTCTTGTTTTTCACAATCGTACAACCTTTGTTTTAAATCCTCTGTGAAGTTGTCATTTTCTATTAGACCTAGATTGAGCGCTAAGGTGCTCAGACCTAAATATTTTCCACACTCTTCCCTTTCCATGCTATACAAATCAATTTCTTTTAGTTTAACTTTTTCTTTCCAACTGTCTTTGACCAATCTATCTTTTTCAATCCAACATGCTTTAATCAACCTATCGTCACTCATTTTAAATATCTTTTCCTCGAATTTCCTGGCTCTTATTCGCCACGCATTACATAATTTTCTTAAACTTGCTTCATTGTAAACGATGTACCTTGGTGTACAAAAATCAAGTTTTAGGACCCATCTAAAGTAATCTAGTTGAACTTTTTCTAATTCTTTTCCTTCTTTCCAACCCCAGATTTCTGCCCCATGAGCCATCACACTCCTCACTAGGTAATCAAACAACATCTTTCTTCTCTTGAAATCGTTCTTACATTTTCTCTCCCCTAATCCCCATACCCTTTTTGCCGCTGCAATGCCCTTCTTTTTTAAGTCAGATATATGGCCCGTGTACAACGCATTGCTTTCGAACACAAAACCCAAGATTTAAAAAAATATACTTCCTCCAACTCTTGGCCCTTATATATCCATTTCTCCTTCCCACTTCTTTTATTTTTATTAAAAACCAGTATTTTTGTTTTATCCGTACTCAGAATTAACTCTCTTTTATCTAAAAATCTCTGCAAAACTCTTATCATATCCAATAAAGCTTCCCTATTCGAGGCCAACAGCACCAGATTATCCGCATACGCCAATGACCAGATTCTCGTGGCTCCCACCGTTACCCCTCCTACATTT
>JAPYZE010012533.1:0-12505 GCA_030522805.1 Leptomastidea abnormis
GTTTGTATTAAGTCGTCGTATAGATCTAAAGTCTATTACACCTATACCATAAGTGTTTGATTTTTCATGATGCATCAAACGAGGCATCATCATTTATATGCCAAACGTATGTCGTATATCGACTTTGAATATATATTTTTTATATAAGCTATAGCTACGATGAACTTGTATACCTCAATGGTTACTTATATATATGGTAGCCTCGCCTATACCAGCCTCCTACTATATACTAACTACTGCATTTATTCATAAGATCACAAAAGGCAACTAAGGCGTCCTCATAATATATATAGGTATATACAAGAGAGAAAGATTGGTATTTGTATATGTGGTTACTTTGTGTGTTAATGCACCGAGTGTATATACGTAGGTACATACTATACGCGCTATTACCTTTATGGAATTTCAGTTATGCATTTTAGGTATACTTATAACAGCTGTGCTTAAGGAAAAAACATTTTTTTATTAATTATAATTTAATTTAATTTGAAATTGAGCTTCTTGTTGAATTAAATGATACTTGACGCGACTTGGTATATTATATATATTATTATTATATGAAATTAATCGATGTATAGGTACATCTTGATTTTAAATATCGATGATTATTATTATTATTACATAGACATTTTTTTATCGAGAGAGAGAGAAAGAGAGAGAAACGATCATTTATATAGATTATAACATATATATACGAGTTTCTACTGTGTGTTGTCTCTGGAATTTATGATATATAGGTATATATTCACTCGGAGTTTAATATCTTTAAAGAATAAAAAAAAATAAAATAAAAATTGCGCAGTAATTTATGATTACAAAACAGTTGAAAAAAAAAAAAATTATATAATTTTGTATATCAATTGTATGTTTGTATCAAGTATTATATTGTTATTTAACCAAAATAAAATAAAAATGAGAAAAAAATAACATCAAAGAATTATAGTTTGTCTATCACCTGTAATCATTTATATCTAATTGACGCATTAACGCAATATTGTTAAGTGACACTCTATGAGACATCGAACATGATGTCAGATATTCACAAAAATTTTTATTTTATATACTGAGCTACCAATTTTATAATAACTAATCCGATATATCAAAAAATTTATATATGACACACGAAAAAGATCGGTAAGCTATTAAACTATCACTAATTTTTTAAATTATGATTATTTTTCAAAAATAATAATAATAATAAATAATGTTGTGTAATATTTTATGTATATTTTTACCTTTATTACGTCGATACTGCCTATAGAGGAGTCCGGCGACGGCAATGATGAGACAGGTGGCGAGGAATGTACCGACAATAGCGATGGCTATACCACCGGCTCCCACGCACGACTCCTCCGGCTCCTCCATCTCTCCTCCTTCCTTTACTTTTTTTTTTTTTTTAAAAAACAACTTTTTTTTTTCACTTAATAAACAATATAAACTCGTTGATAATAATTAAGAGTAGAATATCTATTAGCTCTTGAATTGCACATATCACACAATAATTAACGCGATTACCGATTCGTAATTCATAGTTATTTTATTATATGCTTTTTTTTTTAAAAAAAAGCAGTTGTAAACAACACACGAAATGGTGGATATACCGGTTAAAAAATATATATACACACGAAATGGCGGCTGTAGTTATATAGTATATATAGTCAGCCTGCTCAGCTGCTAATACCGGTAAGAAAAACCGGTAAAATACTATTAATGGCAATAGTAGTAGATTGTAATATTGCCGTCGACATGTCAAGCATTCTATTTGCAATGTATGTATATATCTATATTTATATACACATATACACACGCCCGCGCGTATATATTATATATACGCGTATATATACAGGTGAACGTTCGTTGTGAGGGCCACAGGAGGGAAAAAAAGAGAGAAAGAGAGAAAAAAAAGAGAGAAAGAAAGAGTATAGGAAGGTAAAATACAGAAAAAGAGAGAGGTAAGTATGTAGAGGTGTATAATATATACAGACGGAACCGCGCGAACCTCTCGACGTTCGCTTTGGTACTGAAGCTGAAACCTGCATGCAGTGCTGGAATAGCTTTCGAGCGAATCTTACCGTAGAGAGGTATATAGAAAGAGAGAGAGAGAGAGATCGGCGTAGAGCTCACTCACATATATACATACCGGTGTACAGGGGGGTATATACTATATACAATACGCAGGAAAAAAGGAGGGATAGAAGAAGGAGTGTTTGTAATTTTGTATATGTACGCGCAGGTATGTGTATGTGTGTGAGTGAGAGAGAAAGATAGAGATAGATATAGAGACCGGTGGGGCAGGTAGGCGCAGCAGCAGCAACAGTAACAGCGGAGAGTTCTTATACGCGCAACAGGTGCTTCCGAGCGTGCTCGCACTCTCTGCTATAGTGGCGCGATGAAGGAGGAGAAGTATAGGAGATGCGAGAGATGGAGGAGGAAGGTTGGCTGATGATGCTGTATGTATATACATGTATATATGTCGGTGGGATGCATTTTGTATATATACGTATATACCTGCATCCAAACTCTCTTTCTTTTTCTTTCTCTTTCTTTCTTTCTTTGCTATGTCGGGGCAGTTAAAAATCATTGGGGTGGGAGAAGAAGAAGAAGATGAAAAAGAAGAAGAAGGTTGCTTGGAGAACGATTGAATTTTTTGGGAGGATATATAGGTATAGGTGTATTGTGAGGATGGGAAAAAATCGTGGTATAGAATGGGATACATTTTTTTTATGTATTGGGGGATGGAATTGAAAAATCACGTGGAACCGCAGGTGCAACTGATCTTTCTGGACTAATTTATACAACATATATACTGAGGTATTCATGTAAAGGCATTTATACTTATATAGAATGATTGATCTTTGCGAGAATTTTTTTGGATGTTTTTGAGTGAAATTTTTGTGGAGATGGTGCAGAGGGGATGGGAGAGAGTTCTGTTTTCTTTTCTTTTTTTTTTTTTTTTTTTTGAGGATTTAGATGCGTTTCTTATGCGGAGGTGCTGGTTTTGTGACCAGTTAGGGAGGGATACTAAAGGCGTGGAAAGGAATCTATATTGTTACGTAGAAATCAGACTGTTTTTTTCTTTTTTCAAAGCAAATTTTTTTTAAAGAGACAATATTACGTTTCATTGTTTATTTTTTTAGTAAAACTGTAATATGCTTAAGATCTTTAAATTTTTAAATTATATTTATACGTACATTTGCTTAAAATTATTTAATATAATTGCCAATAACATTTAAATTCAATTTATCAATTTTGTTGTCTTTTGTTTGTTTTTTATTTTTTTATATTTTTAATTGTGAACATCTTAAAAAATTTTATAATACTCAGCTATAAAAAAAAAAACAAACTTACAATCTCTAAATTACTATTTCCTCCTCTTTCAAACTATTTATAAACATTAAAACACCCAACTATATAAATTTCTATAATTTTTCTCATCGATAAACACACATACACCTACAATCATTCGATCCAGAGTCAAACATTCAATCATCATTACTCGCTCATATCTACCTTCCTGCAAAAAAAAAAAATATTCTCTCTCATCGCTCTACTGCATCTGCAATCCTCAGCAGTATACTTACATACAATCTTACAAATATATCATATACAACAGAAGTCACACGTGCGTCAGCCGTGATATCACGTTCCAGCAGCCAAGTCTTACTATATACAAAAGAAGACGAGTCGTCGTCATCATCGTCATCATCGTAGCAGTCGTTTCGCTTTAGAATAAAAAAAAAATAAAAATAAAAAGTGAGATAGAAAAATAAAGAAGAAGTATAGAAGAAGACGCGCTCCGTGAGAGAGTGAGCTGTAATTACGCGCGCGAGGACGCGCCCCCGCGCACGAGCGTTACATACCGTATACATATATACATACAAAAAGGTAAAGCGTAAAGCGCGAAGGCCATCGCTATTTACTCCTATTTGCCACTGCAAAGAGCTGAGACTACTTTGCTACGTACTTATGCTGTTCCTACTTATATATACCTATTGCTGAGATTTTCCGCAGACTCATGGGAAAAGTTATATGTATGTATAGTGCATGTGTGTAATAAGAAGGGGGAGATATGCAGCATATAGAAGAACTGCATAGGATACACGTGAGAGTGAGAGAACTAATTGCTTACGATCAACGGCCCACTTTCCGCTCTATGTACGTATTTATGTATAGGTATATAGGTATGTAGTTGTTGTTGGCTGGTGTCTTAATTGCTCCCTTGATGCACATACACACACACACAATAGGATGGCATTTTTATACACACATATGTGAGGATGATGGTGTGTGTAAGGAATTTCATAATTAACGCCTTCGTTTTCTGTACAGAGATTCATGTACAGATTCATGACATTCCAAGATGTATACATATATAGATATATCTTTTTAACATCTTATATATCATCTGAGATTAAACAAGAAGGGAGGGTGGTGTCTTGTGCTTTTAGATATTTTCTCTCTTCTTTTATTTATGTGACTCCTACGTTCGTGGAAGGATATATAGATATGGTTGTATATAGATTGTATGATGAGACACACAAGTTTATTTTTTTAATAATTTTCTTAATTTTCTTCTTTTTTTTTTTTTAATGGTTGAGTGAGCGTTTAATGAAAATTTGTAATTTTTATGATTTATTCTTTTTTGTTACAATTAAAATTTTTATAAAAATTATCTTAATATTAATATAAAATCATGTAAAATAGTTGGGAGAAAACTTTCAAAATCTGGTTTTATAATTACAATAAGAGTTATCTTCATTATTGTTTTGAACAAATTTCTGAAAAAGTTTCAATTTTTTGACGGGTAAGTACGCTACAATATCTCTTTTGCTTTTTCTCTCACCTGCTGGGGCCTGGCAACCTTTGACCACCAGGCCGGCCTTGACGAAGTTTGCTTTGACGCCGGGCTTTAGACAAATTATCGGCACCACATCGAACATGACTTTGGGCAAGCACTCATTAAGTTCGCGTAACTCGCGGTTCCAACGTGTGCCTTGTGAAAACAGACCTGATAAGTAGACACCGATCTCCGGTTCTTTTTTAATTTCATCCGCTGTTTCGTTACTGCAAGATATCATACTCGTAAGATCGATATTTTGCTACAATAATAATCAACACCCAAAATTACTATTTATCTCGAACTTAACCACCGTGAACTTAACACAGTGACACTACTTTATACGTATGTTTAAATTTTCGAAAATCAAATAATCGACGCACAGTGCGATTGCGCAACAATCGATTTTTATTCGATATAATTCGATTGGCCAATGCCATTGTTGTTTGTTGTCGTGGATAAAAGCCGACAGTCCGACTGTCGCGGTAAAAAAGACAAAAATGGGTGATAATTTGACGTGAATTTGTTACAATAATAAACCGAAACATGGGTTTCATTGAGGATACTATTATTATACTTGTTACCCAGGTAAGACAATTATTTTTAAATCTAATTTCTTGTGCATAACCTTAAAATATTGTGATAACGGTTAACTTTTTTTGATTTATGTTTGTAGTTTAAATTAATTTCTAGGAATTAATTTGTTTTATTTTTTTTATGTTATTTTTTATTGTTAGTAAACAAATATTTATAGTTAATTGTTATTGTTGAATATTAATTTTTAGTTAATTAGAAAATTTTTTTCTTGTTGCATCAGTTTGATATTTTTGCTGTGTTTGATTAATTTTGAAATGTTGATTTTTCTAGATCTTCTTTTTTCTGGGAGGATGGGTGTTTTTTGTAAAACAGCTGTTTCGTGACTATGAAGTACATCATAGGCTGGTACAGCTTATATTTTCTACAACTTTTTCATTATCATGTACAATGTTTGAATTAATTATATTTGAAATTCTTGGAGTGTTAGAATCTAGGTAAGTTTTAATTTTTTATGTTATTATTTGGTGATTCGTAATTAGATGCTAATGTGAATTTTTATAAACAGTTCCAGATATTTTCACTGGAATGTTGGTCTTTATTCGTTGCTATTCATGGTGATAGTTTTGATACCATTTTATATTGCATATTTTATTATCAGCAATATCAGATTTAGTAAGTAAAGACTTAAATGTTTATCAAGCTCTAGTAGGATATATATTAATTAAATATTTTGTAATTACAGTAAGACTGAACCTCATTAGGCCTTTGACGATTCTCATCTACTTATTTTATCTATATTTATTTTGGAAATTGGGCGATCCATTTCCTATTTTGAGTCCAAAAAAAGGCTTATTATCAATTGAACAGGGAGTCAGTAGAATTGGAGTAATCGGAGTTACAGTGATGGCTCTTCTATCAGGGTTTGGTGCTGTAAATTATCCCTACTCATCAATGGCTTGTTTTATGAGGCCTGTATCTTATGCTGATGTTCAAGCAATCGAAAGAAGATTACTTCAGTCAATGGACATGATTGTTGCTAAAAAGAAACGCATAGCATTAGCAAAGAAAGGGGAAATTGAAAATGTTCAGACTGATTCTAGATCTAGATTATGGGGCATGCTCACTCCCTTGGCTGCTATGAAAGGAAATCAAGAAAGTAAGACTTAAAAAAAGCTTATAAAAATAAATTAAATTTAAATATTTGTAATTCTATTTATCAATTTTAGATATAAAACAGTTGCAGCAAGAAGTTAAGGCCTTAGAAGAGTTGTCCAGGCAATTATTTTTAGAAGCTCATGATATCCAAAATGCAAGAGAACGTTTAGAATGGGCAGCTACATGGAAAGGAAAATATTTTAATTTTCTAGGATATTTCTTTTCAATATATTGTATATGGAAAATTTTTATTGTAAGTATAAAACTTGCAGTAACTTTTAAAAAATACAAAATCTAAGAAAATTATATTTTTCAGTCTACAATAAATATAGTTTTTGATAGAGTAGGAAAAAAAGATCCAGTGACTAAAGGCATGGAAATAGCTGTACACTGGATTGGCTTTAATATTGACGTGACTTTTTGGTCGCAACACATATCCTTCTATCTTGTAGGCTGTATAGTCGTTACAAGTATCAGAGGATTACTACTTACTTTGACAAAGGTTTGTAAATATTATATTCTTTAGCATTTTAAATAAAGATATTGGATTAATTTTATATATCAATAAATTTTAGTTTTTCTACGCCATATCAAGCAGTAAATCATCAAACATAATTGTATTAATCCTAGCTCAAATAATGGTAAGCTATTAATAACAGTTTATAAAAATAAGATTTAAAAATAATAAATACTAGCATTAATTACTGGTACTTTATCACACATGTTTACGTAACTTTATATAATTATTGATGGATGCAATATCAGTTTTGCATTTATTTAATGAATCATGACTACCAGCTTAAGATAAAAAAATTGCAAGTATCGGTTAAATTTGATAAAACAATGAAATATTTTTCAGGGCATGTACTTCGTCTCGTCGGTATTGCTGATGCGCATGAATATGCCAGCCGAGTACCGCATAATAATAACACAAGTGCTAGGCGATCTGCAGTTCAACTTTTATCACCGATGGTTTGACGTTATATTTCTCGTCTCTGCTCTCTCATCCATCGGTTTTCTTTACTTGGCGCATAAACAGGCACCCAGTGAACGCGCCTGACTTATCATTTCAAACAGCGATACACGAAATGATCAATTGACAATTTTTTTCAAAAACCATTTGAGTGCTTTTCAACTTAAGTGTTGTAACTGCCATGGTTGGCTTGTAAAAGTAAGTGTGTGCTCTACTTACGAAATTCTATTTTTTATACATTCCGCACTTGGATTTATTGATTGCAAAAGTAATCTGTGATGGAGAAAACCTTTTAGCATTGTGAAAGAAGAGCATTTTAAAAATAGATTTTCGTATGTGAAAATTGTAAATATTATATATGAAAAACGTTTATCAAGTAAAAATAAATATAAGATTGTTAAAATATGTTTAAACATTTGAGTTTTATTGCCTTTATTAAATACACCTTGTAATTAAAATCTCAACAGACATTTAATATTAATCAATTTTCAAACTCTTATGATTGCCCAAAAACTTTTACTTTTTATAACTAGGAATAAATTGTTCACATGAATAATAATTCAATATTTAAACAGTCCAATCACAACATAATACATAATTGGTTTTTATGCTTCCTTACTCATGAAAATTATTTTAAACATCTCAATTAAATCTTTTTTTTATTTAATTTTCTGAGGAACAATGAGGCAAATGACTTCATTTATTTGCAATACAAAAAAAAAACATTGTTTTTCCCTACTTACAAACTAGAGTATACTTGCATTCCATAATCAGAATTCTACGAAAAAGAGACAAAATTAAATCTTATTGGTGCTCTTTAACGTTTGTATAAAGAAGTAGTTTGAAGTTATTTTTAATTGGATACAGGTATATATTTATAAAAATTGTAAACTAATTTGGCTCTAGAAAATGTGAGTTTAAAGTAGACTTAGTGCTTTAGTACTACTTGTACAAACGAGTACTTTAAAGGTATCTTGATTTTTGTCTTTGATTCGTTATCTACAAAGTCGGATATACAGGCTATTTATGCATTTATTAAAGACGCAATATTTTATACTGGATCACAGTTTGAAAAAACGTTGCACAGTTTGCTACACCATTCTTCAATAAGAGCTTTCTCTCTGCGGTAAATGGGTGCGTGTAAAAAGTCTTCTTAAAATCATTGTTCGCCTCCGTTTGTCTAATCAACTTTTTTTTTTTTAAAAAAAGTATGACTTACTTAGTCTACCAAGTCGATGGTCCATTCTTCTCCCATATTTACGGCTGGTTTACGCACAGTCAAAACATTGTTTGCACTGTACTTAGTTTCTTAGTTTCCAATTCCACCTTACCCAATGCTAAAAAAAATATTTTAAATGCAAATTAGATAATCTACTTAAAAACAATAAAAAAGAAAATAAATTAGTGTGTATGTTTTACCTTTGGAGTGTAAGAATGCTTTGGTAATGCCCTTGGGTGGATTAACAATGTCAACACGCTCAAGCCAGCTCTTAGTGTTGTAAGTTGCAAGTTTCTGCAGGAACGTAGAGCTAAGCCTCTTGCCGTCGAGCTTAATCCTGAGGTACAAATATTTGCCGTGCCTGTACTCAAAGCTCGCCTCATCATCGATGTACAGATTACCCTTAGCCTGACCCTGGCCATCAACAATTACAACAAGAGTGTATGGATCGTTGCGCATGGCTACGGTGCTACGCCTTATACGCATCTTACGGGGTACAATCGTTCCCTCGCGTTGGAATACTGGGATGCGGTGAAGCGTAACAGGTAAACTCTCCTTCTGCTGAGCACCATGCCTTTTGTATGTTTCAATGTCATACCAGGCGACTTTGCCTTCACCCGGGAAATAGACGGAGACTTCAGTGACAGACGGTTGATAAACCAAGTGTACAAGTATGGCATCACCAACAAGAATTTGGTGATCGATAGAGAAAGCTTCGGACTCGGTTGGGAAATGAGCCCAGATTGGTCGCAGTACTGGTGAGCCATTGACTTCATGCTCGCGGAACAATGTGTACCAATATGGCAAGTATGAATAACGTAGTCGGAGAGCATCGCGTGCTCGATTTAGTACGTCGTCGTCGAATGTCCAGGGTTCTCGACGCTTAGTATCGATGTGGGCGTGTTGACGGAAGAAAGGCAGCCATACACCTGCCTGGTACCATCTACAACAAATAAATGACAATTAGCTGACGTGTAACTTATGTATTAGTTTTTAAGGAATGCAGTGAGTTTTTGTTTACCTAATCATCAACTCGCGGTCAGGATTTTTAAAGAAACCACCAACATCGGCACCACAGAAAGAAATGCCAGAAACGGCAAGAGAAAGGCACATCGGGTATGATATTCTAAGGTGTTCCCATTCAGCAGCGTTGTCACCAGTCCACACAGCGGCATAACGCTGTGAGCCAGCAAAGAAGGCTCTGTAAAAATATAAATTTAAAAATGGTAAGTAATCTTGACATATAAAAGAAATTTAGCTAATCAAAATTGACAATTAACCTGGTTAGAATAAAAGGTCGGAGAGTGCCACCAGATCGCTTGAAAAGAGCATCGTACGTCACCATAGTATACATAAGACCAGCAAGATTATGTACATCTCTATGTTCCCAGTTTCCGTAATGAATTAGATCCTTGGGCATAGTGATTTCAGGACCATTAAAAACAGACGGCTCATTCATATCGTTCCAGATATGTACATCATTAGTCGTGCCCAAAAACTTGCTTACATCATACAGTCCACAAAAATATTCTCGTACCTAATGAAATAAATATATTTTTTATTTGTAACAATGATTTTTTTCGTGAGAATTAAAAAGATATTAATTGTAAACAACATACTTTTGGATCAAAGAAGTCAAGGTATGAGGATGAACCAGGCCAGCACCAACCCTCATAATCTTTTCCATCTCTGTGTTTTACATAATATCCGTTGTCGGTAGCGTCGTTGTGCAAGAAATAGTTACTATCTCGCTTTATGTGCGGATCAATAATCACCACCAATTTTCGGCCCTTACTCGTCAGATTTTTTACCATTTCCAAGGGATTGGGGAACTTTAATTTATCCCAAGTAAAATATTTTTTTCCATCGGTGTATTCAATATCAAGCCACATCACATCCATAGGCAAGTCGTATTTATCAAAGTTATTTGCTACTTGCTGAACGTCTTCTTGATCATTGTAGTTCCAGCGACATTGATGGTAACCCAGTGAAAAGATCTTAAGATAATAGCAAATTGTTTAAAAACATCCATGGGCTCTGGTCCAAGCAAGATAAACACATCAATAACACCAGATTCAGACATGAAATGAGCATCTACTTGAGGTTTCTTAGCAGATCCAGAGACAAAATTGACAATACTTTCTACAACATTATTGTCTGCATTAGATTTAATATCAACCCATGTCTCTGCTGCATTGTGCCAAAAAATTCCAGATGTTTTTTCTTTTCTGTAAGAATAAAATGAATAATTAATAAAACATGAGTATAAAATCTATAAAAATAAGAATATATAATTTACCCATGAGTGTAAAGAACAGGAACAGCACCATACAGAGCCATTTTTTCATTAACTTCATACTCAAACACATCCAAATTATACAATCTGTATGGGTCTGAGTCTTTAGTTGATTTGAGTGCAAAAGAATCCGCATGCTCAGGGATACCATAAGCATATTCAGATCCTGGAAAACTGAAATCCATGGCAACAGCTTCAGGTCCATAAGGCTTAGAATCATGATGACTCTTGAAGTTTTCCTCCCATGCACCAGCATATTTTTCTACTCCATCTCCAGCTAATTCTATTTCAACTTTTTCAGCATTTTCTTCTTGCTGCTCTGGATTTTCAGGTTTTCTGAAATGACACAGAAATATATAGATGAGTATTATAAAATAAAAAAATATAAGAATTATGTTTAGAATAAATTTAAACTTAAAATGCTATACTTACGGTGGAGGTTTAGTTCTCAAATGTTCAAACCTCATGAGACCTCTAGCATTCATTGAAATCACAAGATGATCCTCAGAGAAGAAGTCAATTTTAAATGGATTAACAAATACAATTGCTCTGTTGTTTCCATTTTCAACAGTGACATGATTTGAAGTTTTTTCAACTAGGTACAGCTTGGCTATTTCAGGATGATCTTTCAAAGCATTTTCAACCTCGTATCTTTGATGGATAGGTGACATTTCATTAACATAAACTCTGAATAAGCCATCCTTTAATGCTTTTAATTCAAACTTGTAACGAATTCCAGTGTCTTTGTTTAAAAGTTGAGCGTACAATGTTGACTCATTGTGACTGATACTATCTGGTAAAAGTTCATATGGAGTATTTCCAGGCTGCTGCTCTCGACATCGTCTACAAAAAAAAGTGTATTTGTTTATCAAATAAATAACTAAGATGCTCAATATCTATCTCTTCCATTACCACTTCCTTATCTTAAGTGTTACAAAAAAAATGCAACTGTATATGCAACTTTCTTATCAATATGTTATAACTTATCGCATATAATTAAATCATAAAAATATTATTTAAGCAAGCTAAAAAAAAACTCACTTGCAGAAATTGCTCTGCTCGCAGGTTTTAAAGTTCTCACGAGGTACAGCACCAGCCATGAGGGCCAAGAACAGCACGGCTATGCCCAACCTGAAAATAAACATATCTCAGCTGGTCAACAAATGATAATCTACTGCGTCATAAAAGCACTTGTCCATATAAAAAGAAAAAATGAATCGCGAGAAGTAATCAGTTAGCTATGTCAGACTATTTTTCCCCTTCTGTTTCTCGCGGATATTGATGATAACAACCAATAGAAAAAATTGAAGTTTTTACATTATTTAAACAATAAAATCGGAACTTTTTTAAGAAATAAATAAATTAATTCATCAAGTAAAATTAATGAACACCGAGACACGTCATTAAATAGGATTTAAAAACCAGAGGATTTAAACAGGAAGGTTAACCTCAATATTTCTACAAAAATACAAAATTTACCGTAAAAAA